>JAOXNN020000082.1:2410521-2435704 GCA_028571205.2 Hydropsyche betteni
GCGGAACCACACTATATAACAAATATATAGGACACAAAACACTATATTTTTGGGCACCGAAACCTAAAAAACAATTTTTTCATTTTACTTTATATATTTTCCGGTAAAAAAGACAATTGCAGCGGTCGAACGTATTTAAGGTTTGCGTTTATTCGCCTCCTTCCCTCCTGACGCAATTTCCAAAATTTTATATTGTTAAAAAAAAGTAATGCAGGAAAATTTAAATATTACCTTGTTTATGATTTTTTTCCGAATATTTATTATTTGCCTTTTCTATAAAATACTATATTTCTTTGGAAGTGTCTTATATTTTTTTGGCTTACAATTAGTTCGAAAAGTACTATATTTTGAAAAACCCAATAAAGAATCTATTGCTACAAAAAATTAACGCAGGAAAATTCAATCCCCTTTATTAATACAATAATGAAATAATAAATAAATAACATTTGAAAATCTTTCACTTTTGGGTCCGTCGTTTCAAATTTTTGTATTCCTTGATTAATTAAATTGAAAGCAGCAGCCATTTCTTTCAATACGAATTTTTTTGACGGTTCTACATTATTCCGTATTTATTTCTCACATCCCTAGGGATTTATCATTCAATTTAAAAAAAATAATTAACTAAAAAAATTATATATATTTATATAATTATTATTTTTTTCGGTCGTAAGTGCGAATTGTCGTAAGTCGAGGATTATCTGTATTTAGAAAAATAACGGAGAGTGTTCCAGCTTACAAAAAAGGTGTCGAAACGCCATTCCAGCTCCACTACACCACTAAATGCTTGGGAATTTTTGATTTTCGATGGATGGATTCGCGCGTATTCGAAATCACATTCAATGCGAGGTACAGAGGCGGGTTTGTCTATAGGCGGTAGAGACCCTTGGCATTTTTTGGAAAACGTATTTTTGACCAATTTCTTATTATTAATTATTTCTTAATATTATAGTATAATTAAAAATAATTTTAAAAATTTAGGTGGGGGGGCAGGGTCCCTGCCCCCCCTATTACTTAAAAAACTAAATTTTTGATGAATTATTATAGTTTTTCTATATCAATTGGAAATAGACGTCATGAAATTTGGATCACTTTTTTAAAATCATTAGTTTGCACAAAAGCAAATTAATTTTTTTTGAATCGCCCATTTGGCCTATATTTTGTGAAATCGACTACATATTGGTGAAATGAAAAAAATTTCGACTGTGACGCTATTTTTTTCCAATTTTAATATTTTTGTGTAATTCAAAGGGAAGGAATGTTTGAAAGACTGTATTTATATTTTTATGAGCCTCCAAAAATTTGTGACTCCTTAAGCCCTTAAAAAAGTTAATCAGCCACAGTTGTTTTATATTTACTCAATTCCAAATGATTATTTTTTTATTGAATGGTGTTTATCAATAAATCTACCTTTAACGGCTTCTGAATCCCATTGAAAAAAGATTGAATTTGGTTTTGAAAAGGTTGAATTTGATTTGTAAAACACTAAATACGGAGTGCAATAGCTGAAACGATAAATTTTTATTCAAATTCAAGCAGAAAAATCATGAAAAAAAATATTCGGCCCATACCAATTTTTTTTTAATAATTTCAACCCGATTTATCAGTGTTAAAAATAAAACAAAAAAATTAAATAAAAATTTCTTTTATTCAATGTTCATAGATGACATATGTTGAACAAATCAGGCAAGTGCAACAGAAATCATTACAAAAAAAATCATCACACCACACTTCCAAATTACACAACACTTAAAATATAAGTCTTTATTTTTGTGAACTAAAATTGTGCAACTACGCTTAATCACTCTTCGATTTGGTAGGTTCTTCTCTATAATGCAGGAAAATAAACGAGAAAATGAAAACACCAATCATCATCGAAAACGAACTAGCATAATAAGGATAGGCACTCGGAATGAATCGTTCATATTGAGTGTGCTCGAGCGGTCTCACCGACACCTGAAAAGATGAAACAGAAATAAGTTACGAATTTTTAACCTTTGGAATGTGAACAAAAAATTCATTGACATACTTGAGTAGTGCTGAAAAGATGAGTATAACCAATTCTGTCGTAGTCCACTTTGAATTGGTAAACACCGTAGACGTCTGGAATTTTGAACTGAGCTTCATATACCCCGTTCGGCTTTTTCTTGAGGGTTGTTCTTACGAATGGATCGATTCTGACGAACTCCAACTGAACATCGGTGGCATCGAACGGTTGCCAGTTTCCATTAACCAATTTTTCGATTTCGATTTGGTAAATCTAAAAATAGTCAACATGTTATTGAATTTGTAATGGAAAAAATCAGAATAATTTATAAATAATACATACAACAGATTCCATAATAGTGTAAGATGGTGGCGGTTGAGTTTCTCCAGCTCTGTGATGACGGACTGACTTTACTCTCAATTGTCCTTGTTCTCCGAATACCCATTGGCTGATAGAAGTTGCTAATGCTTTATTACCTGATAGTGGAGCTGATAATTTATCACCCTAAAATTAAACATAATAATCAATATTCATACATAAAAAATATATTCATAACCAATTTTTGGTAATCCTACACTTAAGGAGTGTAAATTATTTATTGACAAATTTAACCTGTAGTTAGAGGTTATATTTGTTAATTTTCAAATGTAACTTAAAGAGTTTCAGGTTAAAATATTGTAAAGTAGCACTTTTTACTGTCCGATCTGCTAGCATGTGAAAATATAGACGATCTAAGGAAAAATAATTTGGAAAAACTGACAAACGTAACCTGTTTATAACACGTATGCGCAAAATTAAGAAACCTACTTTGCGGACTTATAATGTATAAATTACGTGTGGAACACATTAAAATATTAAACTTAGACACCTATAATGTATTTATATTTGTTAAAGTGCAGGATTACCCCAAATTTCTTTAAAACGTACTTGAATTTTTTGAACTGACGACGTAAACGCCTCATCCGAGAAAAAGTATAACGATCCACTGAATACAACCCTGGCATTATTACGAGCCTGTAACGCAGCCATCAACAAAGTGTTCTTGCCGACAGCGTGAGGATATTCCTTGATCGATTGTTTGGGATTATAGCTGTAGGCTGTGCTGTCGGCAGTCAATAAAGGAAGTACGAGAGGGTTGTCTTTGTCGGCAATAAGACCAGTTCCTTTGTAAAGAAGAGGCGACAGTCCATTTTTGTTACCGACAATCACCGGAGCATTTATGAGGTTGTTCGAAGAGGTGACGATTGTGGTGTGCTCGCCGTTGTCGGAAATGTCATAGTTCAAGTGATCGATGACAGCCGAACCTTCTTCGTCGACCTGTTTCAATTAATATAGATGTAAAATCGTTTTTATAACATTTATTTAATCTTCCGTTACTCGCGTGATATCTACCGGACAGCAGTGAATATAGTTTGTGAATAATTAGTAAAAAAATGTTTTTATGAAATAATTTCAAGTGATATTATAAATTATGGATATAATTCTAAAATTCAACATTGCTCAAGTTTCAAATGCTGTTTTTCTTCAATTATAAATAACATTTGATGTACATTTTCACAATCGTAAAAATTAAAAATATGCATTTACAAAATCGGTTATAAAATTGCAACATAAGTTTTGCACAAAGATTTTTTGTAAACTGCATATCTTATGAAGATTGACTCATTAGAAAACTGAATAGAATAATTTCGAATGCCACACTATCTTAAGAAAAAAACTCAAGTTCGTATTCAGTTCAATCAGATAATTGATTCCACAAATATATCATTCAATATTGGCGAAAAACGTTATAAAGAATCATCTACTAGTATCAAAAAGTTACAAATCAAAAGAAATATCCAACTTTTCTAATTTCAAAGATATTTTTATCCACTGATGTCAGACAAACGCCACGCACCGGAAGTTAATCGCGAACCTCAAAACCGCATTCAGACGCCAACTCCCTTAAAACATCTCCAGCATTAGAGCTGCCCGCTACTAGAACATTACCACCATCGTCGATGAACTGAGTGACACTTTCAACACTCAAAGTGCCCCCGAACTCAAGAACAGACGGTGCGAAGATAATCAAGTGTTTATACAGATACTCTCCATACTTGGAAAGAACCAAATTCTGGTCATCGGCTAGTTTAAAAGAAAGAGTGTACCCACGATCTGAAAAGCGAAAATTCGACATTGAACAAAAATTGATAGGAAAGATAACGAAGGTTGGGTTAGGTCGCCGGTACCTTGCAGGCTTTTGAAGAATATGGAGTGAGTTTCTTTGATGGCTAGATTGTCTAATAAGACGAGGGTGTCTGGAGTAGCAGCAGCCTCCCCGTGGAGGCTTTTTGGGGGCGCAGCCACCGCCAATAATAAAAATATTATAGAAGCCGAACGCATCTTTTCGACCGGCGAATCGTTCCCACTGACGTGACGTGTCGTTATTGGTATTAACAACGTTATTGACGTCGATAAGTCGTAACAATGAATATTTTTGATATTGTGCAAATTTGTTGTTTTTGCTAATCAATTGATGTTGTGTAATTTATATCATATTTTTAGACGTTTATTTTAGATTTTGAATATTTTTTATGAAAGTTTTCCCTGGTGAAAAATAAGCGAAAAATTTGAGCGTCAGTCGAAGACAGCGACAAATAAATAGGGCTTCGAATCGTAATATTTTCCGGGTAAAATTAATGTGGTAATAGTCGCTTATTTCCCACGAGTGTCGCTCATTACCCATGAGCGTACCAACCTCTCAAGCGGCGAAACACGTTTATACACGTAAATGCACCTACACATACAGAGATTAACGTGCTTAGTTTTTAAATTGGCGCCCGGCATTATGTTCATACACGTACATGTACCTATATTCACTCGCAGTTTGACAGTTGGTCGCACGAAACTTTTTGTTCAGGTATCGAAGCAGTATCATTAAAGTATTCAACACCACGATCAATCCATCAACACAAAACCCAATTTTATTCGTTTTGATTGATGTTTTGGATTAGGTTCGGTTGGGTTGGGTTGGGTTTAGTTCGTTTCTATTTCGTATAGAAATAACCAACTGACGTTTAAGCGTCAAAAGTTGGATGGGAATGTGTGCGTAAATGCAGGGTACCAACTTAAAACTCTTAACTGGATTTATATATGCATTCGTTTCACCGCTTGGGAGGTTGCTACGTTCGTGGATGGTACATTACTTTTACTGTTTTCCGTTCCGGTTTTCGGCTATGGTTTAAAAAAATATATATATTTAGGTTCGGTACCGGTTTTTAGTTTACGGTTTTCGGTTCAACTCCGAGTTTTCAAAACAAACCGTAAATTCCAAAAACACTTATTTGAATATTTGGATATTTGAATATTCGAATATTTTTTGCTGAACCGAATAAACCGATATTTTTTCTGGTTCAATTCCGGTTTCCATTCTGGAAAAAAATCGGTTTTCAGCGGTTTTCAGTTACAGTTCAGTTCATATGAACGTATCAAAAGCTAAACATGGCATCAATCTAATTGTCAATTTTCTTCCGATAAAGTTACTTTTTTACATTTTAGTTTAAGAATGATAAGCAGATGAGCAGATATTGGCGACGGATATTATAATCACCGTCAGGTAATAATAAACACCAACAATTAAACAAAACTAAACCTAAACAAAAAGCCAAAAGCTCAACGTAAATAACGGTTTACATACTGTAGCTAGAGTGACTTACACCACCGAACACACCAATTTTTATGATCAAAAAAAGGGGTCGAAAATAGTTGAGATGTAATTATTAAGCTAGTTCGCGGCTTCACCTAAAATTTATGTATTATACGTAATATATGATTAAAATTTTCCAACAATTAATAGTAAAAAAATAAATACAAATTGCTATTTTACAAATAAGTAGATGAATCGGCTAAACGGGTGAAATCAAACAATTTTATGAAAACGACAGAACGAATGCAAGACACGACAAAAACGGGATAGTCCTGGCGAAAACGGGACGTATGGTCAGCCTAGTTATTTGTGAATTACGCGATAAAAAAAATAAGCTCTTTTCGGCATTAAAAAAATATAAGCTATCTTCACATGATAGCTGAGCGATTATTTAAAAATTCGACAAAATCTAGGAACTGGGAATCTCGTAGTTGATCTAGACCGGTAAAAAAAGTACTATGATGCATCGAAACAGATTATTACACCGAAGAACTTTGAAAAATAAATTCGAATTTACTTATTAAATAAATAAAAAGTAAGATGAGTAAATTCAAATAACAATTTATGTTCAAAAAATACGTATAAGGCCCTGAAAAAAATGATTACAAAGCGCATAAAATATTAGCGAAACATTACTTTTGCCAAATAAAATGAAGTCCAGGCAGACAGGATAAGTTGGAAAAAATAAAAATAAAACTTTTTCAAATTAAAATAAATATTATTATTCTAATAATATAAAAAAAAATCATAAATTCATCATAAATTTTCCGAAGAAATTTTTTAAAAACGAAAATTCCCTTACATATGTATAATAAAATCATAACAAAAATTTCAGGAAAAAACTGAAGTTATTTGCGTTTCGAAAACGAGAAATTTTGAAAATTAGTTACAACGAGGAAGCATTTAGGCATGTAGTCAATTAGCGTACAGACATTCAGTACTAATTAATATGAATTTTGATAGAAAACGAGAATCATATTCATGCAAAATATAATACTAACTAACAATTTATCGAATTTCGATTTTCTTTCTTTCTAAGTATTAATAAGTTTTTATTATAACTATTAAGAATATACTAATAAAAGATATATTTAATAAATAAAATATGTAACGAAGAAAAAAATTGGGACTTTTAAAGATAAAAACAACCTTATCAGATATCTTATACATATCACATGATGATGAAAATCAAAATAATAAAATAAAATGATTTAAAATACACACAAGTAATTAAAATCAATTTCAAACGCTCCGTACAGATAATAAGAATTTCCATGGCGAGTTCCCAGTAGGTCACGTCGCACACATCCCGAGAAATCACTACTGTAGTTTCGATCTCTAGATGGTCGAGAGTTGCCAAAACCCCAAGAATCCAATAGACCAAAGATTGGGGTGTGAGACTCCATGGTGTGGGTCGATGGGAGAGTGCGTCGGAAACTGGGCGCCAGACTGGCGCCAGCGGTGATTCGGTGTCCTCCAGTTGCTACACCACCATGGCTGCCGTAAGACCATTCATCGTCTGCTCTTCCATTATATTTACGGCACTTTGCCTCGCGGAGGTCCAGGCTCACGTGGAAAACCAGAATAACGTCCCGGAGAAGCATATAAATCATCATCACAAAAAAGAAGGATCGAATAACTACAGAGTCGTCTATCGATGGAAGTACGTCAAATATGAACTACCCCCAACAGTCAAAGTGGAGAGGATGAAGAACCAGGGACGCTACATCCCCATAAACGTTCACATATCAGACATAAAAATTTACAACGACACCATGTACCTAGCCATGCCTAGGTTGAAAAATGGGGTACCAATCACACTCGGTTCTGTGCCTTTGTACATGAACGATTCTTTAATACACAATAATGAGGAGATAAGTCCTTTTCCTAATTACAAGTTGCACACGGAGCAAAACTGTGATGGATTCAAGTCTGTCACCGGTTTGGAGATCGACCCAGATGGTATAATGTGGGTGATCGATAACGGCGAAGCCAACATGCGGTTCCATCGATCGAACTCAGCCTCTTATTGCCTGCCGAGTCTCAAATTGATCGATCTCAACAAAGATTTCAGTTACACCAACTACGATTTTCCCGAGCACGTCGTCGGATCGAATTATTACTTGAAAAGCATAGTGGTCGACGATTACGATGGAGGATACGCTTACATCGCGGACAACAGCAAAATAGAACCTGGGATAATAGTTTACAGCAGACGCGAAAACCGTTCATGGAAATTCACCGACGTGAAAACCATGACCGCTGACAAACCCCAAACTTTATTGAACAAATTAGACTCGAGTGACAACATAAACGGAATATCATTGGGATCACGTTTCAACACCAGTGACGGCATCACGGACAGGTACGTATTTTATTCGCCGTTGGGAAGTTTCGATTTGTACACAGTTCTAGCATCGTGGCTGAGGAATGAGTCATCCGTCAGCAAACCCTTTGAGTCACGGTTAGTGGGGAACAAACGTGATTTTTCAGACGGCATGATCACTGATGAGTACGGGTACATTTATTATGGCGGTTTGTTGAATCGTTCCATTTACCGATGGAATTGCAATAAGAACTTTTCTGACGGCGTTGAGGTGGTCGCTTCCAATCGATACACGTTTTATTGGATCGAAAAGTTCGCTTTTGATGAACGGAATAATTTGTACGCTTTAGTTACCAGGTTTGGGGAATTCGCTATGGAAACGCTCGAAGAGCATAAATACAATATTAAAATTATTCGTATCGATGTCAAAGCACGGAGTTATTTCTATGATGGTTCTAGCGAAAAGGAAGAGGAAACAACTGATGTTACTAGTGGTAATGATTTTTTGAAGGGGGATTGGTTGTTTGGTCAAATTTGTGCTTTTCTGATTCTCGTTTTGTTCAAATCATCCGAAAACGTATAATAGTTTGATAAAATCATCCAACGCGTCAATTTCAAGTTAAGTCCATCTTTGAACAGCAATATAAGTGTCAATTTGATTTCCTATTATACTGAGTACAATTAAATTTTCAATTATTGTTATGAAAAAATAATAAAAAAAAAATAAATATGCTCACGTAAAATGTGTTATCGAATAATATGCAAATGTGAAAAAAAATTAATGATATTCATATAATGCCAAAATCGTTATAAAATTTTGTAACTTTAGTTCAAATATAGCCAATTGTATTTTTTGTTAATAAATTATTAAATAAAATCTATTGTATATAAGTTATTTACTTATTAGTTTAATTATATTGACAATAAATTGTAATTTATATATTAGTATAGAAAAATTGTCATCATAAAAAATTCTTATTGTGAATAAAAAAATATTTTGTTTTCGTAAGAATCATATATTGTATTGTATACTTTTTGAAATAAGTGAAAGTATGTAGCGTGATTAATAAAATAATAAGCATATTGGTATTCAATTGATGTTGCCTTCACCATTATTGTCAATTTAATGGATATTCATATTAAAAATGCGTTGTAAAACCAATTTTAACGTTGAAATATGTAATTGTGAAGATTAAAAAATACATAAAATATAAATTATTTAAAAATAAAAAAAAATTGTATAATCTATATATTATGTAACATCTATATATGTATTATGCGAATCTTCAATGTATTTTGCGATCATTGCTTATTGACTATAAAAATATTTGTTATTATTTGGTTTGATTAAAATATTAAAAGCTATTTAATATGTAATTCTAATCACGATATTAGCTTCTTATAATGTATATATTATGTGTACATATGATATAAATATATTCAAGATAAATAAATCAAAAATTGAATCTTATTAATGTTATTTTTTTAAATGAAACTCTAAATTTCATATATTATTGGTATATTTTAAGGATTTAAGACTTTTTTGAAAGAATGAACATCTGATGCAAATTTGTTTGTCGCTTTGGTTATGTCTGGTAGCGAACAAAATTCTGGTTTTGTCGACAAATATTCTCATTTTCAACCCCTTACATTATATAATCCATTGTTATGGCGGAACTGCTGTCATCAACATGTGTTGTTATTATTATCAGATTTTTCCTGCAACCACTTTACTATGAAAATACTCCATACTTATCTATTTGACATTTAGTTAAAGATGGTCTACTGCTAAAAAGAGCTTTTTGAAAGTGAACATTTTTTATAATTTCCGTGTTCATACCATCATCAGTCAATGCAAAAAGAGCAGCTTCTGCACAAATATTTTTAATATCGGCTCCAGAAAAACATTCAGTTTTCGAAGCTATATGAGCCAAATCAACGTCTTTGTCAATTGGCATTTTTTTTGTTACTGATTTCAAAATACTCAATCTACTTTCTTCATTAGGCGGAGGTACATGTATATGTTTATCGAAGCGACCCGGTCGTAAGAGTGCAGGGTCAATCATATCAGGTCTGTTTGTTGCACCGATGACAATCACGCCGTCGTTTGAATCGATTATTCTATCGAAATCTGCTGCTTGGCTTTTATGACCTATACCGTCCATTTGAGTTAATAAAGATGCTATAATTCTTTCTTGAACGTCAGAATTACTTTCATTTGTAGAACTTCTCGAACCTGTGAGCGAATCTGAAAAATAAGCAAATGTTAAATAATATCAATGAAAATTTAAATTACAGTCTTTTCTTACCAATTTCATCGATGAATATTATGCATGGAGAATTTTGACGAGCCCTATCGAAGAGTTTTACTATTAATCTTTCAGCATCTCCAACAAAAGGGGAATATAACTCAGCTGCTGATATGGATAATAATGAAAACGAGCCCATATTAATCAATGCCTTTACAAGGGATGTTTTTCCACAGCCCGGTGGTCCATAAAGCAAAACACCTATAATCGATACGCACAAAATACATTATATTAAAATATAAGTATAAACAACAAACTGACCTTTAGGTACAGTTATGCCCATTCTTTTAAAAGCATTTCCGTGTTGAAGCGGCCACAAAATGGCCATCTCTAAAGATTTTTTCACACTATCTATTCCGACTAAGCTATCGTATGATAATTGACCGACAGTTATTGTGCCTAATGTTCCTTTTAAAGATGCGGGTTTCATAGCAGATATAACGCTGCGAAACATATTTGTCCAAAAGGTCAGTGAATAATTTTCCGTATTAGTCTTGAAATAATAAATAATTATAAATTTAATGGCAATTTTCAATATACAATAAATAGATTATACATACAACTGTATTCATATCTAAAATATTTAATTTTTGAAAAA
This sequence comes from Hydropsyche betteni, assembly GCA_028571205.2. Lineage (NCBI taxonomy): Eukaryota > Metazoa > Arthropoda > Insecta > Trichoptera > Hydropsychidae > Hydropsyche > Hydropsyche betteni. The sequence goes on from JAOXNN020000082.1 coordinate 2,421,424, forward strand.
TGAGTTTGAGATCTGCTCCGACATAGCCTGGTGTCATACTGGCTATCGAATAACTTAAGGTTTTTAAACAAGAATCTGATAAATTTAATTTTAAATCTACCATTAAATTTTCAATAATAAGTATCCTTTGCTGCTCTGTTGGAGGGGCAATAAATATCTAAAAATTATAACAGAAAAATAGTAAAAAAACAAAAAAAATGATATCATTAGTATTGTAATATTAGAAACCTCTGTTTCTAATCTACTATGTCGTCGTATAGATGGATCCAGATGTTCAGGTTTGTTGGTTGTAGCAATTACAATGATTCCAGGAATATTTTGAGCTTCGTCAAGTAACGATAAAATCTGAGTAGCAGCCCTCTGCACATGTGAACTACTATTTTGTCTTTTAGGACATAGATTACTTATTTCTTCTAAATTTATAATACACGAACCTAAATTATATCCATAAATTAAAATATAGACAAATATTCAAGTAACACCATTGTGTTTATGGGGAAAAACCTGTTATTTTAGCACATATAAAAGCATCATTAAAGAGATTCCTAATTACAGATTCAGTTTCCCCTGGTTCTTTTTGACTGATGTTATGATCGAATATCGAAATCACTGAACTATTCGTTTTTTGAGCAATTAACATAACTAAAGAAGATTTTCCACATCCCATAGGCCCAACTAAAAGAATCTACAAATAAAGTCTATGAATTTTTCCATATGATACAAAATAACATATTATTTTCAATTGAGAAAAACCTGTTTAGAGGGCTGAAGGTAATTGTTTTTTGTATTAAATATTTGCTTATTTATATTTATAATATCTACTAATCTTTCAATAGAATTTTCCATACCATAAAGTGGAGGTAAAATACAATGTTCTAATTCATATTTGTTTTTATATGTAAATTTTGAAATATGAACATTAGTATTTTCGAAAACTTTTCCAATACATTGATCTGACATTTTGTTTTTTAATTTCAATAATAATTTATGGATTCCAAACCTTTGAATATCTAACATATTTTCTAAATCTATATGGCATTCATTTGTGATAACAAAATAATTCAAAATATAATTTTTCAAGAGCAAAGAAAACTCTTCGTCTTTATTATGCCAGAATATTAAATTTTTCAATGCATCGAAAACAACTTCAACATCAATACTTTCAATTTGACATGTTTTCAAGCTTTTTTTGATAGTTATATTACTTTTATTTTCAAACGAACACTTATCCCCTATTGGCAAGTACACACTTTTATCAAATTCAATTGTGTTATCGGCCAAGAAAGGTTTAGGATAAAGTTTACACAAAAATATTTGTGAGCCATTTTTCAAAAACACAGGGTGCCCTGGACTAACATTGAAAGTACTAAACGTATCAGTAGACGAATAACATTTCTGAGTACTGAATGGTTCTTTTTTCAAACATTTCGCAAAATAGATTTCGTTTAAATTTAAATTCTCAAATTGTGAAATAGTTCGCTCCATGCTTTAAAGTTGAAAATATTGAATAATGTATAATGAAATAAATATAACTTGAACACGTGCGTTTGACAGTGACAGATTGATTTTAATAAACACAATACATATTTCGGCTATAAGCGAAATTATTTGGCACTATACTTATTTGGATTCGGACTGAAAAAAAACTATAATTAAATTCAAATTTAAATATATTTAAGTATATATTATTTATAGAGAATAGTCTAAAGTTATACTTCCACTTTTTCTTTACGATACTAGCACACACTGACAGTGGCACAAAGGACAATCGCATGACATTGACATGAATGAAAATTAACATGATGGTTAAATGACCCAATTTGTTTTAATCATACTATTTCATTTTTTTTTTTAATATTGTGTTCTACGCTGGGTGCTGTAATGTTGTGTGTGCGACTGTCAGTATGTGTCAGTGTCGTATATGCTAATGTCATTTGGGCAAACGTCTTGGAATCGAAAAATGGATATTCGATTTATTTTGTACCTTCGGATATATGAACTTTGTCTTTAGAAAAGCTTTGATAGTGGTGAACATAAACATAATAAATTTACACTATTTAGGTCTCATTTTTCTTTACTTGCTACGTCATTCGGTTTTGTGAGTGGTACGTGTAATCGAATGTATTTTGGCATTTCGTTTTAACTTTCATTTTGGTTGAATATATTCTAAACACAGATAAAAAACAGTCATTTTTGGTTATAGTTTTTATGTTTTTATCACATATTCATTTTTAACGAATTAAAAGGTTGTATTGATTATAACAAATTTGAGGTTATATTGTCAACTGTCACGTGAAGCTTTGACAGGTGAGTGAAATTGTATGATATTATCGACTCATATTTATTCACATATTGTTCTCTTTTTAAAATGATACGGCTTACATTTAGAGCCTTTCAAAAGTTGAAGCGTTTTTTTTTATTATTTATGGACTTATTATATTATATTATAATAAATGATACGGTAGCAGCTTTAGAATACTATCTTTTGTTAATTTATTTATGTAATGAAAGCCATCACTGCCTTTTCACACTAATGCTTTTAATATTTACAAAAAAAAATTGGGATTTATATTCATCATAGATATAATATTTATTTAGGGAAATACTTTGGAATTTTTTGTTATTGAATTATTGTTCGATGCGTTTATTGATTTGATAATTCAATAATATTTAAAATCAAAATAACTTACTCACATCAAATATTTTCTTATAATGAATCGATTTATCATTTCGAAAAATAATACGTGGAACTTTCGTGCGTCAGAAGTGAAACCTATTATAATATAAATTTTTTGGTGTTTTATTGTCATAGTCGTGCGCGAAATGCGTAGATACCTTTTGTACCTTTCTCAATTACCGCACTTGAATTAAGTGTCTATGTTTAAAAGTCATAAAAGTTACATATAATCGTAACAATATTCTCGCCATTACTCAAGTGGCGATAAAACGCTCTTATATATGGATTTTTTCATTAACGATTACGTTTTTGAAAAAAAATATGAATAAATTCACATTTTTATTATCACATTAAAAAAATTTGCTTTATTTTTAAAATAGACAAATAAAACCGAAACAATTCATAAACGATAGCAAAATTTAGTAACGAATATGTTACGCTATGTTTGCGTAATCGCTTTGTCCATGGACGAAGCAAAATCTTGTTTTTTATTTTGAAATTTAACAACATCTGGTGGTATATAGGCGCCATTTAATGTAGGCACATCATAAGTGCACCATTTAACGTCTTCTGTCAAATATTAAAGTTGACGTGTTTTACAACAATGGTGGCGAAATTTTTTTCGCACACATGCCAAAAATTTTGAATATTATTTACTGATTGTGAGTATCAGGCGTGTCAAGGAAATTTTAATGCATTTTATAAATGATTCTCCTATCTTAGATGTTTGTCCAATACACCACCGGATTTTATTAAATTTCATAGACAAAGCAAGATTATTTGCTTCATTCATAGAAGAAACGGTTTTACAAACGTAGCGCAAAACATATTCCCTTTTCTGTCATTACAATCTGGTTCTCAGGTAATAAGTAATTTTAAAAATAAAATAAGTAACAAGACAAGTTAAAAAAATAATAATTGAAAATGTGATATGTGCCGTATTTATTCATGGTCCTCACATGCGCACACATTAAAACAGTGTTTCTCAACCTTATTTGTACCATGCCCAACTTTAGTGATTCTAAAATCTACGTCCTCCCAAATCAAATCAAATAAAATTTTTATTTACTTAACAAATTCTGCAAAATAAAATTAATTGCTTCAAATAAAAATTGCACGTATACACAATATCAATAAATTACTCAATAAAATTGTATCACCAAAAAACTATCAATTTACTTAATTTCTACTAATAGTGTTTTTTTTTTTTGGTTACTTTATTAATATTTCTACAATAAATGATTGTAGAAGCGAGGTAAAAAAGGCACCTCAGATGAAAATTTTTTTTAAACGTCTTATTGTTATTCAATCAAACTATATCACCATAAAACTAACAATTTTCTTTATTGCTACTTAGATTTTTTTTCTATAGTTAAATAACTCGCAAATACTCGAACATCAACTGATTTTTAAGAGTGTCATAACTAGGGATCCCAAATATTCGTAAAATCAATTATTCGGATATCGAATATGAAATTGGCAAAATATTCGGATAATCGAATATCCGAATATATAATTTAAAGACGATTTTGTTACCAAGGAACTTTCTAAATTATGTACTTAATGAAAGCATGAATAATATCCGATTAATTTTATAAATATTCGAACTAACAAATATTGAAAAAGGGGCGAATATGTCCGAATATCGGATTTTCGATTGGGACCCCTTGTCATAACGGTGCTGCTATCAGCAACAACAATTAACAATTAATAATTGACAAGTAACAATTTTTCATTTAAAATTAGCAATTTTTCATTTCAAATTAACACTTTTTCAATTCAAATTAACACTTTCGTAAATTTTAATTTTTGAAAAAGTGTTGATTTGAATTGAAAAAGTGTTAATTTGAAAAGAAAAAGTGTTATTTTGAAATGAAAAATTGCTAATTTGAAATGAAAAATTGTTAGTTTGAAATGAAAAGTTGTTAGTTTGAAATGAAAAATTGCTAATTTGAAATGAAAAATTGATAATTTGGACTCCAAATTATCGCTTTTTCATTCCAAATTTTGGAGTAAAAAACCTGTATTCTCGAAAAGCCAGAGTTGCAATATAGTATATATTTTTTTGAAAATGCGTTTTACAATGTAACAAATACTGATGATTTGCGACGAGGCGTACGCTCTGCATAAAAATGACCATAAAAATGATCCGATGATTCGCAAGGGTGTGGGCGGTGTTGTTTTGGTGATAGGGGGTGAGTGGGCAGCGCTGCGCCGCCGCAGCGTGTACACTCCCCGGGCGCCGCCCCCGGATCGATATTCCCCTCCAAACAACACCCCCGGTCACACCAGCATGTCCCTCCTCGCCGCGGAGACCACAGGCACTGGAGCCGCGAGCGCCGACGGGGGCGCACGCTCGCACTCCGACCGCTGACATGGCGTTGCGCAACTACATCGGGCCCCCGAGGCGCGACGCCCCCGCGTAATGGGCGCCGGCGGCTCCGCCACTTAGCGAAAACCCATGTGGCTACCATGCTGGATGGGCCAGCGGACACGTCCGAACCTCTGTGCTCGTTCCAAGACGCCCAGACCGCTCCCGAGCACAGGAAGTGGCGCCGCATCAACGGGCTCCAGCTCCCCCTGCACCCTCAGCAGGTCGCCGGCTGGCTCGCCATTGTAGCCTTCGCCGCCGCCTGCTTCATCGTCCTCGTGCCTGCGTTGGCAACTTCGTTACGTTGCTGGGCTCTCTACACTTTCGTCGCTCTCTTCCTGGCGCACGGCGTCTCCCATCTAGTCGCTCTCGTCCTCGATCCTGCCGAAGCCGAGTTGAGGAAGACTAGCTCCCGGAGGATCGTGCCCGAGTTCGACCGCGCGAAGCACGCGCACGTCATCGAGAATGGCCGATGTCACCTGTGCAACATCAGAACGAGCGGACCCAGGACGAAGCACTGCAGCGTGTGCAACAAGTGCGTCGACCGCTTCGACCACCACTGCAAGTGGTTGAACAATTGCATCGGCGGTAGGAACTATGCGGCGTTCTTCATGTGCGTGGTGAGCGCCGTCACGACAGCCCTCGCGGTAGGGGCCGTCGCCGTCGCCGAGGTGGTCTTCTATCTCATGGAACCGAAGTGGCTGTCGCCATGGGAGTCGGTTTACAATGCGAACGCCACTTCGAGCAACACGACGGCGTCGGAGAACGAGATCAACAAAGCGCTCGCGATGCAGGACACCATATTCTTGTCGATCGTCGGCATTTTAGCGCTCCTCGCCGCCGTCACCGCCGGATTGCTGCTGCACCTGTGCTTCTTCCACGTCTATATATCGTTCCTGGGACTGACCACGTATGAATATATAAGGAATTATCGGCAGCAATCGAGCGCTTCGGCACCCCCGGGTGCCGAAACTTCCGTCGAAGACGACTCGCCCAAGAACAAAGTTTATATATGCTCGAACGTGCGAGCGAGGAGTCGCAACGGTGACGGAGGACGACACCGTCCCGCCAGTTTATATTGTTGTAACACGTCCAGCGAATACTACGAGCATACTCACAATACTTATTACTTCTGTTCCGTCCTAGACGAAGCGAGTCCTGCCACGAACGAAGTGTTCGCCTCGAAGACGTTCCAGTGCTGCGCCGAGACTCGCCACTACCGTCCCGACCCTCAGCAGCAGTCCAGCGTCGACATCGAACAGATCAAGTCCATATCGCAGGGCTGCACGGTGTGCACGATCAAGTCGCGGAAGCAGACCGTGAACGAGAACGGCGCCAAGTCTTGCGTGGTCAAGACGATCAACAAGCACCACCGCTGGCGGCGAAAGTGGAACTGTTGCTCGAACGCTCCCGAGAGTCCCAGCACGCCAGAGAACGCGAATTCGATCCTGTCCGAGAACGGAGTCGGTGCAGCCCATGCTTCCGACGCGATAGCCACGATAGCCGCTCCCGAGATAAACGGGGACGCTTCCAAAGTGGAGGAGGAGAGGAAGCTGTCCCGGATGTGGCCCATAGTCAATTTGAGGCGGATGTGCAGGGCGTTGCACAGGAAGCGTTCGACGACGCACCCCGTCCGCGCCAACCAAGTAGAGCCTTTCATATGCCAGCTGCCAGCCGAGACGAAGTTGCAGATCCAGCAGATCCAGCACCAGGAGACGACTAAACTGCCATCGCTGCCGCCTCCCGCCAGGAGGAAGATCTGCAGCGTGGCGGATCTGCAAGAGTTGGCGGAGTCTTTGGCGCCGTCGACGGGGGCGCAGGCTCCGGGGGCGCAGGTCCCGGCGAGGGCTCGCCGCCCCCGCCGGAAGCCCCTGCACAGCAGGCCGAGGTCTCCGGCGCTGTCACCCATCCACGAGTCGGGCCTGTCGAACCCCGCTTCCCCGCAGCCATGTCGAGCAGCCCTGGCGATGGCGCTCTGCCCCCGACCGGCTCAATCAAGTGACCTTTAGGATTACTGAGCGAATACAGCCGTCTCCGATACGTTGCCTATTTTTATTATTATTGTTATTGTCAGTGATGTCGAATTACGTCCGAGCTAATTATATTACGATATGATAGAAAAATTATTCAAAAAGTCAAATATTATATATATATTATATTATACATAAATATTCCTATTGCATATTGTGTAATATGTTTATGTCGCCGACACTTATGTGTACATAGAATTATTATATAAGAATATACCTATATATTTATTATTGCGATGCGGATGAATTGATATTATTTACAATCATTGTTCTCAGTTGTCGATTGAATTTGTGTATATATTTTTGCCAATTAAATACAATTTTTATTACGATGCAAAATTTGATTCTGAATTATAAATCCCTCCTACGAAACGATGATTTATTTCGCCTCCGGGTGTAGAAAATAAATTACTTAGCTGTTTAATTTCAATCTACTTTATTTACCTCGAGAAGCTTTTACATGTGTTTACCTTATTTATGATATAAATTGGATTCGATTTTAACGATCCCCGCTTTGATATTTATTTTGTCCATCTTCGAATTTTATATATTAATAAAAGACTGCACGTGGTGTGATAATTTTGATTGCAGAATTTGTTTATAAAAATCCATCTTTAAAATTATACATTAATTGATACTATCATTAAAAAAGGCTATCCTTGAAAATTTAGATACCGATTTCCAAAATTTCATTATTTCTAGGGAAAATTCTGGAGTTTTTTTTGTAGAACAGTTTTGAATTCTTTAGCGTATTATGTTGAGTATCAGTAAATTAAAAAAAAAATCCATTTTACCACAAGTTACTCATTGTTTATAATCAAAATATTGATTGTTAATTTATCTGATTCAGTATTCGATGGTTCTTGGCTATTTCTACAATTAATTTTACGATATAAATAAGATTTTTTGAGTTTCAACTTCAAAATTAAATTAGCAAAGATAGCTTTTTCAAAGTGAGAATACATATTTAATTAAATGTAATTATAAAAGCTTTTACAGATAAATTCCGCGATCAAAATTTTCAAAGTACTTTCTTCTTCGATACGAATTTCCAATTTAATTTTTGAACGTTCTCCAATATTACAGATGGCAGCTTTTAACGACGGTTAATTTTCAATATACCAAAGTCGATAAATTAATTGAAACCACCCCTCAAACACCATGATAAATTCAAAGGGTCGCTTTTCCGAAAATTTCAGTACACTTATTTACTGCATACGAACATATTTACGCTCTCGCGCCACGAAACGTCGCGTGCGTGCGAATTATACTTGAAATTTTCCAAAATTTGTCCATTTTTTCAAAATGTATTTGTGTTTTAATTAAAGCCGAGCTTCGCGGTGCAAACATCGTGTACACGTTAAGTTCAACGATTTCTTGTTGGTCGTACGTATTAACCAAATTGAAAGTGGCATCACGCGATCGGGCTTATTTATACCTCCCATGGGTGGAATGGTGTTAAAAAAAATATAGAACATTATCGATGGAAAGTATGGCAACAATCTCGATTCGACTGAAATCTTGGGTTCGTGATTTTTTTGGTGAAGAAAAATTTTTGTGGATCGATAAAGCGTTTTTTGTTGACGTAGAAGCGAAAATTTTACACGTATTTGATGATTATTTTTTGTTGTTTAAGAAATTATGTGGAATATATTAAGATTGCTTATTTCGTTTATGTGATCATCGTTTGAATTGAAAAAAATATTTGTTTTATAATTAAATTCGTATTTTCAGTACAGTAAACCTCCCTATAACTTCAAGATAGATTCCACGTTATAGGGGGTTAAAGTTTTTCAATTTTAATTTTTTTTTGAAATTTTTATGTGTTAACTGCTTGTTTCAAATGCAGTAAAGAAAATAGAATTTGAATGCATTTGAACGATATACGAGGGGGACGTTATAGGGGGGGTTTACTGTATTTGTTTCACATTACATTGAATATTGGTGATTTCAGTAAAATATTTTTACCATAAATTTGAATTTTAGAAAATAAATTACATTAAATTAACTATAAATAACGCCAACAAAGAGGGACAACACACTAATAGATGACGTTAAATTTTGCAAAATGCAAAAAAACGCAAGATTCTTTGCATTTTTCATAGAAAACGCAATTAAATAAACTTTGCGTAACATTCATCTTCACATATACACTTTTATTATTATATTTCAGCAACAATTCGATCATTTCAAATTTTTTCCGACTGAAAAAGTACAAAAACAATTCCAATACCAACCAACCAAATACGCGACCGTCGCGGGAACGAAATCGTCACGTACACAAAAAAAGGGTCTAACTTTCGATTGAATAGTTCTATTTTCGTAAGAATAAAGCGTTTAGCATTCGAACTATACAAAGCCCGATATACATACGTAGTTTGAAGGGCGCTAATCCAATTGTACGAACGTGTTAAATAAATTTATAGGGAGGCTCTTTGGCGAAACCGCGACAGAGCGTAAGCTCTTTTTCGCCATGATTTATAGCAAACTCGGTCCGCATTATAAAAACGAATTTATAACACTCGATTTTCGCATATAGCCTTTACGTGGGCGTCTATGTGTGTGTTTGTGCTTTTAATAATTTATATAACACTAGGCCGCGCCCGTTTTGACGGGCTATTTCGAGCTTTCGACTTTTTAATATGCTTAATTGTCGACGGGGAGCTTTTTTCGGTGTTTTCGCGTGATAATTATTTATTTTCGGCCAAATATAGCTCAGTTACATCATAGAGAACTGTTATTTTTCGTGTGTTGGGTGAAAAAAATTAGGGCTAACGTTCGCGGTGGGGAATTGGCAATCGCTTACTTTCGATCTGCGCACATATTTGGCTGCATTTAGTATATAATAGCCGCTCGGTTATTATCCGGTTTAAATTTGAAACTGTTCCGTCGACCTTCGACCGAGTTTCGCTGTAGCCTTTAAGGCTTTGACGCTTTGTGTACACACCCTGTGATCTTTCCGTCGGAAAATTTCATCAGTTCTTGTTATAAGTCAATATAGCCTTGTTCAAACACTGGCGACACGTACAAACAATATGCATAGATATTAATCGCTGAGTTGGAAAAAGCGATACGATTTTGTGTTATTCGAACGAAACTTTGTTTCTGGAACAACTGCTGATTTTGGGCATTCATTATTTACTTAGTTTATTGGAATTCAGCATATTAGACAATTATAGTTGATTTCCCTGAAGCAGTCTCCATAAAGCTTATCAAGCCACTGTTTGGCTTCAACAGTATTTTTCCCCATCAAAAAACAATGTTTAACCAGCACATATTATGTTCATCCCTACAGATATTTCAATAGTAAAATTCTATAAAATTTCTCATATACTCCTATTCTATATATAATGATAGTAAAAATATTTTTTATGCGGATCAAAAGCCTCGTTTTACTCATTTGAAACATGCGTGTGATCTACACAATAAAAACACTAACAACCGTTCCAAAACATGTTTATATTAACATCACGGGTGAACAATTATCACTAAATTATACCAGAATGAGTTCATGTACCTATCGAAAAGCTTTTAGTTCATATAATTCTCGAAATTACTTTGGTATTATTAAAAAAAATCGATATTAATCCATATTGCCGATTTATCCAACCTTTCTCTTTAATCTATATTATTCTATACAATCTATTTAATCCGGCTTAAATTAAATATCGCTTTTTGGAATTGAGCACCTCGTTCGTGACACCTTCACGCATATATCGATTAATTAACCTTTCAAGTGTCTCATACATAATACGCGGCCATGTCTCAATATTGCTGAAAATTAACGCAGCGTTTACCCTCTGAAATTACTCGTCTCCAGTTTCAGAGGCTTAATCATCCGCTAATCGCTCCCGCGATTATTCATTTTTAAGAACAGGCTTTATAATGTTATAATTTGAGTAGTTCGTTCAATTATTTTGGAAAACTCTCGTCTCGTAGAAGGCTTTCACCTGAAGCGCTTCATTGTGTCGTTCGTATAATTGAGAGGGTCTTAGGGGCGGTTTACTGTACGGCCTTATTGTTGTTTATACGAGGGATTTTATATTAAATTATTCTTTAATCTTCGTCGGTTTAATTTGTATTTTATGTGTAGTAATTTTCATGGAATGCGGATTGAAATTGTGGTTATTTGCAGTTCGATGTGAGTTTGTTTGAATTTTTAACGGTGATTTGAATATTCAAGTTTAGAAGCTTTTTGTTGGTTGAAAATAAAATCTAGGGCTGTGGCTTTTCAAAAAATGTGATTTAATAATAATAAATTTCTTTAGTAAATTAATAATGCTTTGCGATTTTTTATATAAAAAATCGCAAAGTTGTCACGCCATATACGTATACAGCTTTCATATTTCAAATTAAACCTTGTACAGATCAAATTCAACCCTTTGAACTTCGAATTCCAACTTTTACATACGAAATTCATCAATTGGAAAGTTTTATTAATTCTGTTATCATGATAATCAATGAAATACAATATATATTCTTTATTTTGACTTCAATCGGTGATTTTATAATTTTTTATATAATTAATTACATTTTTTAATAAATCGATCTGAAAACAGGCACCATGGATGTGTAACCAACGTTTCTTTTATATTTTTCGTTAAATCTCAAAAAAAATCGAAATATGAAAAAATATTTTGCAATGCTTGAATTTGATTAGGAAAAAGCTTAATCTGAAGTTTAAAAGATTGAATTTGGGTTGCATAATAAAATGTGTAATTCCAACTAAAATGTTCATCACATTTTTTTACATAACACGTCCGCTTTTATCCAATAAATTCAGCCATAACCATCACACTCTAAATCTCGTAAAACCTTCCGTATTATTACGCAAGTTAAAACCGCAAAAGCTGAAAAATCCCATAGAAAAACCTTGTACTTTAATCCAAGTGTTCATCGGAGGCGACGCAAATTGTACGTTTAACCACTCGAAATTAGGGCCGGGTCGTCGTTTAGAGGCAAACGGCTTTCAGCAGATTCAGATTAAGAGCCATTTTTTTTAGTGGGCGGTAAATCTCGTATATTAGCAATTTCCTCTTCGTAAAAGTTTGTCTGTTTGCGGTTTTACTGCCGACGCGACTTTGGCACGAAATGTCCTTAACGCGCGTGACCTGTTGATTCCTTCGATCATTAAACGCTTACTTTTTGTTATGTGTTGTTTCAAAATGGGCTAAATTCTATGAAAAGTGATTTCGTCTTGAGATTTTTATCGTATTGCGTAGTACTCCTGAGCAGGGGTAGGCAAACTTAAGAATTTGAGGTTCGACGACCGAAAGATATTTATATGAGTAATTTTACTCGAAGGACAAAAAAATAAATTGATTTGAAATTTTAAAAAGTTCAAACTGATCGATCTGAAAATAGTTTTAAAAATCGAATTCGGCCCGCAAGCTGGAGTTTCCCGCCACTTACAGCCTTGAGCATTAGGGGTAGATTTTTTATTTGATCGATTTTTAATTAGTCTTAGGTCATTCTTTACATATTCGGTACTTTTTTGTTTTGTAATGCTTATATTCAATTTTAATGTATAAAAGTTTTAGATTGATATGATAGTAAAAATTGTTTTGTTGTTAGCGCCGAAATTTGCTTGTAAATTTTTTTCGAGAATTATTGTATGGAATTTTTTTTTTGATTTTTTAAGAGAAAAATTAAAGTGAAAAGAAGAAATAATTGAAAAAAGTCTAAAAATCAGTAAAAGTGTGACTTTATAAAAAAATCATAGCTGATATTTGAAAAGCACAGTAAAATAGACTCAAAATATATTTTTTAATATCAAATACCAATTCCTTTGATTTAATAAACAAAATGTGAATATTTTACCTTTTAATTTTTTTCACAAAGCGAAAAATCATTAGAAACTTCATAATTTTACAAAAAAGTATTTTGCATTTTCAACAAAGGTTGAGCGAATTTTTAACGCTATGCATAATAAGTTTTCACTTGAAATAGTCGTTGTATTTAATGTGTAGCTTCTTTACCTTTGATTCGAGTATCTCGAGCGATTCGAGCGACAAATTAACACCGAGCAGCTGTATTTTCGCTAGTTTATCACTCAAATTACTTGAGTCGTCCAAATCGTTCGAATCACTCGAGTTGCGAAAAAAATGCTCGAGTCGTCCGAGTCGCTCAAATCATCAGTACCGAAACCTCACAGTTAATTCGATGTTTTAACAAATTGTATTAGAAAACAGAAAGCTCCATATGAAATAACACACATTTCGTAACGAGTGCTGTAACACTTTCCAGACTGCATTCATCGAACGATTTCGCAAATTTACGACACTCTCCACATTATTCATGCGACCATTCCGCAAAACGGCCAGCTTTTATAGGATCGCGTGTCGACTCCATTGGCGACCGATCGCGCAAAATTACACATTGTCGAAAATCGGGCGACGATAACGCACTCGCGTATCGTAAAATGCCGAAAATTACACGTGAAACCTCACCGACCAAAACAATAGTAAATATAGCATAACGACCAAGGTCGGCGTGTCGCACATTCGCATAGTTCGAGTGCGTGCCGAAAAGGTCATCGATTAGGGCGACGGAAAAGGTTGGGCGCCAAAGGTTGGGCGCCAAAATATAGGCACGGGGGAGGGGCGTGTTAAATCACAAGAAAATGTGTAATCTGGAGCAATTTGCGCGGTGGATGGGAAGCGATAGGAAGTGTTAAACGACCAGAAGAAGGCGCCGAGATAAAGGGGAGGGTGCTTTCGTACGCAAATTCGCGACGACGTCTTCGATGTTTGAAAAATGCAAAATGAAGGTGCGACTTTTGGATGTGAAGATTCAGCGTATGCATAATGCATGTTCATTACGGCTTTTGCAAGTTTTTCTAAGCGAAAGTTTCGATGGTAGGATTCCATATTCCATATGTTTTCGTTTACTGTTTACAGTTCACGGAAACTATAATGCACTAGTATATAGGCCCGATGTTAAAGTGTTAACAGACGTTCGGACATGGTTACATAGATTTGTTGCGAGCGCAACAAATCAATTAGTTGCGCGTAACCATGTCCGAACGTCTGTTAAAACTTTTAATAACATCGGCTGTGGATTTGTTAAGAAACGGAAAACGATAAAATGTGAAAGCCCGATTGTGTGAACCCGAAATGTGTTCCCAATTTGAATATTTAATATTTAATTAATAAAATCAAAATAGTTCATTTGTTATCTGTCATCGGTGATTATATACATGTA
>JAOXNN020000082.1:2435804-2471681 GCA_028571205.2 Hydropsyche betteni
CCATTATTATTAGAATAATTTTCAATAATTTTATAGACGCAAAAAAATAATCGTATCGACGCGTCGTTTTAAAGTCGTGAGTGTCATCGAACAGACAGACATAGGTCAGACAGACAGACTGACACACACCCACAGATATCCGTGATAATATATAGGGGATTGTCACAATAATTTTTAGTATACCCTAGTTTCTTTTTACACGGGGAATACGTTCCAGAGACTACCAATATCAAAGAGAAGTCCAACATTCCGCCTGTTACATGCACCCCACTCTATGCCAGCTTCCTGAGCTGGATTAGTTGGGTACCAGCAGCACTAAACAAAACTACAGGTGCCACATTTGTATTTATTGGGAACTCTACATTTAATTTTAACTAAGTAATCGCGAAGGTCCTGCCTTCTGGAGGTTATATGGAATGCTGAGGCGAGAAAAAATTAGCGAAAAATGTTCTTTCCGCGAGCCGATCCTCTTGGCATATAATACAGGCACTGATACATGGTACAGAACACACATGTCCTTTCATGTATCATGCCTATGAAAATATGTCCTTTTTTTCGTTTTTTACTAGAGAACAAGACCACGGGTTATAATCTGGGTTACAGAGAATACCGTGTATCAAAAATGTATATTTGGATAGAAATTCCGTCAAATATACTTTATAAAAAATTGTAACGTGGCAAGATTTTGTCATGTGAAATTATAAAAATATTTGATAACTATAATATATTGCGTTTTTTAACGCCTTATTAAAGGGAAAATATAGTGTGAAAAATAACCGTTTTTTAACCGTGTTATTTCGGAATCGTGTAAAAAGAGATTTCGGTTTACTTGGTTTTCGAGTGCAATACATGCAGTAGGCTAATTGACCAGTACCAAAATCAACATTTCAACAAACACGAATACATTTTTATGAAAAAAAAACTACATATTGAGCATGAGCATGTTTTTCATATACCAGTGACAGACCACAGAAACTATATTGTTGCAGTGATTTTTAGTTTTTGGTTTTCGAGCGTATTTTATTCTGTGCACTAATTGACCAAAACCAAAACCAAATTGTCGATATGGCGACATAATTTTATAAAAAAAGTGTCATTATCGCCACGCCTACATGGAGCCTCACCCTCATTGTGCAATATTGTAAATTTGCTGTACCTTCTCGGCAAACCTAAAACTTCGAAACTTTAATGTAAAAGCTTGAAGCTCACCAAACTAGACAGCAAACTCGAAGATATTTACATGGGTAATTCTAGTCAAAGAGCAAAAAAACAAATTCAAAATTTTAAAAAGTTAAAACTTATCGATCTAAAAATAGTTTTACAAATCGGAGTTTGCCGACATTTGCTCTACCTTGCCAAGAATATATAAAAGTCTTTCATAATATTTTCATTTTTTTCTAAATAAATTAAAAAAGCTTTTAAAATTGATGTTTTGTCATCATGCTACTAATAGCGATATAATTATTTTAAAACGAAAAAAAATTGAATTGTTGTGCATCGACCGATTTTTCATCACGTTTCAGAGTCATTAAACTGCGCTGAATCGTCAATCGCGTGAATTTTCATAAACCCTTTGTTTCGTGCACCATTAAAAGTTATTCGTTCGATTTTTCAGATGTTACAATGGAATCGCTCGTATTTTTTCATTACCCTTACTTCGAGTATTACGACTGGTACAATTTTTCTTTCTTGAAAAACTCGTTTCAGATCCATCTGTGGCTTCGAGCTCGAGAAAAAAAACTCATAATTTCTTACCGATATATATATTTTTGTATAGAAAAGTATATTTATTTTTGCTTTAATCTAAACGTACTTGTCGCATGTTATACTAAATTTAAACATTGATTTTTATATGTATGACCAGTGTTACGTAAGCTTTTTGTTGTTGATTTAAACTAGCAATTAAATTATATGGTTTTATTTAACAAGCAAATTATTCTGATTAAATTTTCAAAAAAAAAAAATTGTAACGCAAATGAAACTTTCATATATAATATATCATTTTTTTACTACTGTCAAATTTCAACTTTTATTTACTTGTTTCGAATTCACGTCTATTTGCACAAAATAAACCTGGATTTCTTAATTCATATTATATTTCCCCTTTCGTCAGATATTTATAGGAAAATTTTACTGTTATCTATGCACGCACTTCTTGTATATGTAAATTTTTCATGCGCTATTGACAAAACGATTCCTTGATGTCACCCCTTTTGTTTCTATGCGATATCCGTTTTCGATATTAAAACCATGAGGTAGAACACTAGTCTGTTTTTATTCATTTCAGAAATACTTCTCAAGGATTTTCGTAATAAAAAATAGAAAACAGAAAGCTCGCGTGTATATGAAATGGTAACCTTTGAAATAAGGAAGCTTTAGACTCACTGTGAGATAATGAACGTGGCTTAACTCGGACCTTTTAATTTCATAGTTTGATTTTGAATGTGGGTCAAATTTAACGTAACATTTACGTAGTTGTTTCTTGAGAGTGTGACATTTAAAGGTCTCTAAAATAGTCACCGGAACGCTGAAATAGCTTTTTGCTGTATATGCGTAGAAAAGAACTATTTTGATGTAATACCTAGAAAACAAATATGTCAGCATATTTTATTTCACTTTATTAAAATTTTGTCCGATCAAAATTAATATTTCAACTATTTTATTTGATTAATTTTAAAATGAAAAGAACTTAAACATCGTCAGCTGTTTAAATGATTTTTTTTAACTGAACCGAAAAAAAAACCAGAAAAATTCAATTTCTAACAGTTATTTTAGTACCAAAATTTTATGTTTATACCAACACAGAACAACGTAACCCAACTATATGATATTTCACTCCGTATTTTTTCATAATACAGCTTTTACACTCCAAATTCTGCGTTTTACAAATCTCTTGAAGCAAATCAAATTGAAACTCTTACAAATCAAATTCAATCACTGGAAAGTTTTATTAAAACTGTTGTACTAGCAATTAATGAAATACAATCTATTCTTCAATTCGATTTTGATAACCTTAGTCGATCATGTTGCCTTAACCAACACTTATTTCTACATATTTAAATCCCATAATCTATTATATAATAAATAGATTTACAGTGGTTGAATTTGATTTGTAAACGGTTGAATTTGCTCTGTAAAAAATTTTGATTCTGAATTTAAAACCTGTAAAAACAAAGTTTATGTTTTTAATTCATCAAATAAATGAAAAAAGGTTGAATCCGATTTGTAAAATGCTGATTGTGAGTTTGAAGCATAAAACTCATATAAAAGTTAAATATTATAGGTTAACTTTCAGAATATTGAAATTCATGCAGATTCCATTACAAAAAAAGTAGAGTACAACTATAATTAGTTCGCATCAAGAAAATCGATATTTTTAAACAACAAACTCGAAAAAACGCCCGATATTTTAATCACACACAAAACAAACGATACTGCACATTTCAAAACAACAATGAAAACGTACATCAATTCAACTACACATTAAAAAAAAACATTCAAAACTCAATCATTCATTCACACACCAACTCCTGAAACTCAAACAGACCCGCACCTTCATGAAATATTCAGGAAATGCATCGGACCGATTATTATTGCAATACGCGCTTCGGATCCGTCGAAATTTGCATATTCCCCATCGCATAAATTATAAATAACACCCCTTTTGCTTTCCGAGGCTTCGTTTGTGGTGTCTTTGCGTTTATTATCCATCGAACACGCGATATGGATAGTGGGCTGAAAAATCGCCGAGGGCGTTCAACCCCTTCGATTATATTATAGGCTTGTTTGGATAATATGTGAGGGTTTACGGGTCGAAAGTGGTCGAAATTTTAACCGGAATATCAACAGATGCGTGTTTTGGTTTGTTTATAATAAAATGTGGAAGTTGATGCATTTTAAACGCGATTTAAATAGAATCTACAGTATAAATAAATCTTGAAATTTTAACTGTTTAATTTTATGATATTGAATTTTATTACTATTATTTATAGAAATAAAAATGATTAAAATTGTTGGTAACGAATGATGATTTAGTTGTTAATGTCGGTATATATAGTTTTTTTTATTATTTTATAATCGTTTCGATATCGAAAGAATGTGATGTTTTTCTTTTTTAAGTAAAATTTCTTATGTTATTAAGAAAGGTTCACTACCACTGTCTTTATGCACGTCAACTGTCATAAGAAGATGTTAAATGATGCACCTTCATTAGATGGCACCTGATGTTAAATTTCATAGACAAAGCAAGATTTTTTGCATCGTCCGTGGACGAAGTGATTGCACAAACGTAGCCTAAAATTTGTTAATTTCGGCATTTTAATTTTATACACATTCACACTTTCAAAAAGATTTGTACTTTTTGTATTCAACAAAACAAAAACCTAGTTCGATTTCTATTGTCATTAGTACAAAAATATTTCAACGATTTTTTTAGACTGATTCAGTTTAAGATTGCATGTTTTTATTCTGCACACCTCGTAATGGAAAGTACGCTTATTTTTTTCATACAAAAAGGAAAAAAACTTGGCACATCCACAATGTATACGATTGTTCCTTCACTCGTTTTTATGGTATCGATTCGATTGCGTCTTTAAAAAACCACTCTCTTCCATCATTATCGCAAATATGAAAATCATTTTAATCTCAAAACTAGATCGGCTTCAATTCGAATTTCCATTTTTGCAAATTTCCAACGCAAATTCCACGAATAAACTCATATTTTGCACTGCGACTCTCATGTATTGTTTCGACGCGTATTTTTACTTGGGAATTCTGGCATATTCCATATTTATATAGCACACATTCGTAGTAATTCCATTCGGATCGATACGTCTGTTTCGTTAGTTTTATTAAAAAATATTAGAACGCATATTGGAAATGAATCAACATTGAAAACAAATCATGTTAGTTTTTAAGGTAAACTTGGATCTGAACGGAATGTATATTAAATGAACACGTGGCGAATTCACACACTTCCATCTCCCCAAAATAGAAAGCGATCACTTTCACCCTTCATATTTGTTTCCGATCATTAATTTTCATTTGAAACTTGAATTCGAAAAAGACCAAATAATTCCGACGAGTTCCATTTTTAAAATTTACCAACACACATAAATTAACTAGCCCTATTCAACGAAGATGATCCAATATTGATTCCTTGTAAGTGGCGTAAGAGGTCGAGGGATAGAAACGAGGCCGTATTAGCACTGTCGTTACGCGTTCCAAATCCCTCTCATAACAACACTAGAACCAGTTTACAGCTGAAAAGTTCAATGTGACCTTTCTGGCTCATTCGACACGCTTTATTTGGGAGCGTCTCTGGCCTCGGGGGACTCGGCCCGATTTCTATGAGGGTGGGCCTCGTTGTTCCAAAGTTCATGTGACGTCTGCATTTGCGATTAAGTTCATGTCATCGTCGTGCAATGCCTATTGCAGGATAAGGCTTTTTTAAGGCACAATGGGACTTGACATACAGAAATCTCTGTGCTTCGAATGGTTTTAATTTTTCAAGGTGGGATAATTTACATATCACCGTGCGGCAAAAGCTAAAAAAAAGGAGAGACATTTTTCATATCACTGTGCTTCAGAGGGTTAGGTTATTCTTTACTTGATGAATTTATATTATCAGTTACTCGTTGTTCGAGAAATTGCTTAGTTCGCGTACGACGCAAAAAAGTATGTGAATAATGTTGTGGGATGGCGATTTATTGATGTTTTTCAAGAATATATAATACGTCATAATTATTGGAAATTTGAATTTTTTTTTCGTTTTTTTTCGTTCCACTCAACGAAACTTTAGCCTTGTAGATAAAAATAATAGTTTAAAACTAAAAAAAAAAACAAACCCAACCTAATCTAACTATTGACATTTCCAAGACTGAAAAGGAAGGGGTGTAGAAACGAAGATAATGAAAAATAATGTTGAATATTTGGCGAAAACCATCAACGAAGCGTCATCCCACTAGGTATATTTTTTGCGTATAAAGCAAAACTGTTTTGCGTCGTAAGCGAACTGAGAAATTTCACAAACGACGCGTGACAATTAATCTATTAATTTTAAAATTTATTAAATAAGATAAAACTAAATTGTTGATCAATAAAGGTAACTTTTGAGAGGTTCGAATATTAAACCATTCCTTGCCAAATTGCTTTACAATCAGACCAATAGTTCATCCATCTATTGACCGTAATGTTTATCGCTTAATTTCGATTATTAGAAAAAACTAACGCATTATTTAGGAATGAGAAGTTCAAATTTTAAAAACTAATTTGTTATCAAACGGTTCTAAATCAACGATATGCGATTACAGCTATTAGCTACACTATTTGTCGCATAACTTGGATAATAAAATTTGATAAGATTAAACCGTTAACCATAAATAAATATGTAAGTATATAGAAAACTATCGGGTTTGAATTGTGAAATTTCCGCGTTGTTTGACCATGTTGTGTTATGAAAGACGTCGTTGCGTTTTAGGGGACGAAATTTTGGTGCTCGGCCAAAGTCGTATGTCTTTTTAGTTGTGAAAGTGATTTCTGATATTCAGAAAAAGTTCTTTTGTGTCTTTTCATATTACTCGTTTCATATTTTATGGATTTTTTTTCACGTTTTTCTGGTCGAATTAATGTCATTTTCTGAATGTGTACATAAATTTTTTGCCATACTTGTTTTAGATTTATTACGTCTTTATAAATGAAAAGAAGATGAAATCACCACTCATCAGTTCGGCTAAATATGTGGTGGCGCCTATGGTAGATGCTAGCGAGCTACCATGGAGGCTTTTATGTCGCAGACATCGTGCTCAACTCTGTTATACACCGATGCTTCATAGTAATGTATTCTGTCGGGATCCTAAATATCGTAAAGATGCTTTAGTGACGTGCCCTGAAGATAGACCACTATTAGTTCAGGTAATACAATAGTTTTCATATCAGATTCACATAATTTTTATTGTTTGTTGACAAACTCTTTCCTTTTTTAGTTTTGTGGTAACGATCCAGATATTCTTGTCCAAGCTGCTCTTTTGGCTGAACCTTATTGTGATGCAATCGATATAAATTTGGGATGTCCACAAGCCATTGCACGAAGAGGACATTATGGTTCATTTTTACAAGATGATTGGACGCTATTACAGAATATCAGTACGTATACAAATAAATTTTAATCGAAATTTTCTTCAATAAATACATAAAATATTTTTTTTTCCAGTAAGTAAATTAAGTCAATCACTTTCCATACCTGTAACATGCAAAGTGCGTGTATTCGAAGACATATCGAAAACAGTGGAATATGCTCTCATGTTACAAAATGCCGGTTGTCAATTGCTTACTGTACACGGACGAACGAGAGAACAGAAAGGACCACTTACAGGACTTGCAAGCTGGAGCCATATTAAAGCTGTTAAGTATGTGAACTCATATTACCACATTATACAAAAAAACTTATATTAATAGTTAAATTTCAATTATAATAAATAAAATGTTCCAGGGATGCCGTATCTATTCCAGTTTTTGCTAATGGTAACATTCAATATTTAGAAGATGTTCATCGATGTTTAGAAATGACAGGCGTCAATGGAGTCATGAGTGCTGAAGGTATTCTCACTAATCCAGCACTTTTTGAAGGAATTTCTCCACCTGTATGGGAAATAGGATCAGAATACTTGGAGTTAGTAGAAAAATATCCTTGTCCATCTTCATATGTTAGAGGTCACCTCTTCAAAATGTGTCATATGTTGTAAGTTTGATGTCTACCCTTTTTGTGTTTAATATATCTATGAAGTATTAATTATATGCTTAATTTTATATAGACTGGGAATGGAATCGAATTCGGCAATACGTTCTGATTTAGCGACTGCTCAAAACTTAGAAGATTTCATAAAAGTTGTTGAATGTTTGAAAAATAAATATTTACCATTTCACAACGGTGAACAGTTGTATTCTCAAGAAATTGAAGGAATCAAAGAAACGGATGAAATAAACGATTATAATTTGAAATTACCGCCGTGGATATGCCAACCGTATGTGAGAATACCTCCGAGTGAACATATCAAAAAAATGGAAGAAAAGAAAATAGAAATTTTGGTATTTCGAACATTTTCAGATAAACTATTAATTAAAATAACTAATAGAGCATATAACTTATCTTAAATATATTTTGCAGAATGGTGGAGATGATTTAAAAAGACATTATGAAGACTCAGAAGGTAATATAATCACAAGGAAAAAAATGAAAAAATTAAGAAGAATCCAAAGAAGGCCATTAAAACCTGAATCACAGCAAACAAAAAGACCTACTGATATATGTGTGAATTGTCCTAATCCTTTGGTATATTTTTATTGTTTATTGTTTATTTAAATTAATGATACAATATTTTATAAATCACTCTCTTGTTATTGCAGGGACTGAAGTGTATATTCAAATTATGCAAAACATGTTGCAGAAATAAATGTTTCATTGACTGTGTGGATTGCACTGGCCATCGAATTTTAGTAAAGACTCGGAAAGAAATGGCTATGAAATATGCAAAAGACCGTTCAAATGAATCAAATACAGATTTATCTCAGAAAACATAATCAATTTTTTGCGTGTGTTTGTTTTATATGTAAATAAAGTTGAATTTTTATTTTTTAAAACTTTGAGTTGATTTTGAAGCCCAAAAAATAAATCGAATCAAATTTTTTCTGATGGATTTAATAAATTATATATTTATCAATCAGACAGATAAATACATGACAATTGAACACACGACAGATTAACACAGTGGTAATCGAGGAATTTCCCTAGTTTTTCTGCGAAATGGGGTTCAATTGTCACAGTGTTAAACTGTCGTTGTTTTCATTTGATGCTGTGTTCAAGTGTCACGTATTCATCTGTCATGGAACATAGTTTTTTAAGAAATAATAATCCATTATAATAAAAAAAACTTTTTACATTAAGAAAAGTTCACAATGAGTAAAAATTAAACGTGGGGTTGTTTTTTGTTTATTAATTTTTCAAATGCACACGGTCAATATAATAGTGTTTTAGGCCACGTATTATATAATAAAAAACAAGAACAGTGCTTCTAGTATTTGACAGGTAGTTTTAGAGGTTATATATCGTGTAGTTATTAAACGTAACCAATGGGTCAAGAAAGTGAAACTGCTTCTAATTCTGAAAATAATGAATCCAATCCAGATAATGATAAATTTTCCAAAGCTTGGGGATATGATTTGTATCCAGAGCGTAGAGGAACATTCTCTCCATCACCAGGAAAAGTTTTGGTTGGCATCGAAGGAAGAGAAAATATAGATAAATTTAAATGTGAAAAAAATGTCTATAAATGTATTAAAGAAAGTGAGTATTCTTAGATGTTCTATCATCTTATTTCATGTAAATATACTTTGCAAAGAACTTTCGAACCGTAAAAGAAGCACATCTAAATCTCTTTTTACACCAGGGATATGTTATAGAGACTTACCGTGTAAAAAAATGTATAGTGAACATATAAAAATTGGAGATGGGTTCATTCTTAAAAAAAATCTGTATTTGGCAAAATTTCACCTTGTGAAATCATAAAAAAACATGGTAAATTTTCCTTAAATATTAAACTATAATTTTTTGCTGGTCTAGTTCGGATCTTAACATTGTAGCATAATAATACATATTTTTTTTAGAATTTCAGTGTTAAAAAATACAAAAAAAAATTATCGTTTCTCTTTCTTGAACATCGTTTTTTTTCGAAACCGAGTAAAAAGAGTTTTGGGTGTAATTTGTTTAGAAATCTTCTCTTCATTATTTAATTAAAATCAAACAATATTCTTATTTCAAAGTAGTTTTTTTTACATTTGGTAAAAATGAAAATTTGATTACGTTTGAAACATTTCAGGTCCTGTAGTAAAATTAATGATGGGCGCATTAAAAAAATCTGGATGGTTAGTAAATCTTTATAGTAAAAATATCAAATTTTATTTCTTCAAATATTTATTTAAATCATTTCAGCCCTATCGACATTAGAAGACACATATCTTGCGAAGTATGTGACATATCAGTAAGCGGAGGCTATGACCCACAATTAAATCAAGTACGATTTCATCATTAAATCCCATATGATTTTTCTCTGAATCAATTTTTCAACTTACCTCAATTTGTTATTTTTTTTAGATTGTCGTATGCCAAAACGTAGCTCGAAATCAAGGAATGGTAACTGGCATTTTGACACACGAAATGATCCATATGTTCGACTATTGTCGGAAAGAATTGGATTTCAAAAACATGGAACATTTAGCCTGCACTGAAATTCGGGCTGCGAACCTTACGCATTGTTCATTTATGAGCGCTTGGTCTCAAGGCGATGCACATCTTACGAAAATTAAAAAAGCTCATCAGGTTATTTTTGTTATCGTAGTATTTATATACATTTTCTAGTTATTAACGATTTAGTTTTTGTATAGGATTGTGTGAAAACGAAAGCACTGTATTCAGTTTTAGCGGTTCGACAAATAGGGAAAGAAGAAGCAATTCCGATTATTGATAAAGTTTTTCCTAAATGTTATGCAGATTTGGAACCTATTGGGAGAAGACCGAAACGAAACTCTAGAGATATGCATAGAGCATATGTTGAAGGAATTTTATTCGGTTACGAACTTTAAATTTTTTTATATATTGTTTCGAAAAGGTCCAATAATTTGCATTCGACAGTGAAACTTTGTAAAAAAAAAAGTGAACGTAAAAAAAGGTTGTTAGAGGGAAAACGTAGAATAAAGGCTCAAAATTAAAAAAATCAAGTTTTCGGAGCTGCGAAAATTGAAACATGAATTCCAGATTTCTCTATTGAATTAAATGAAAGTTTTTAGAATGCAATATTTGTATGAAATACTTTTTTTTTCCAAATCAATTTTATATGAACCTTATTTGATTTTTAACAATACAATAGTGATTGGATTTATATTGCAATTGTAGCGTAAACTAATTTATTTTTATCCATTGTTAAATATATAAATATAGTTACATCAAAATTAAAACTGTTTTATTTTTTGTCTTATCAGTAAAGATAAAAATGGTAAGTATTGAAATATTAAAATATTCCTGATCATTTCAATTTTTATATTTATTGAAAAAAAAGGTATATGTATTGTTACAATAAAATGTACACCTTATTTGTTAAATAATATTTTTATAATAGTAATAATACATAAGTAAATTATGACATGTTTTAATTATGGTATTGTGCTTTAACTAATCATACATCGTATATGTATGTAATTTGGGATTTGTGGATGGTTTATGGCAGGAATAAGTGATGTATTTTAAAATATCGTTGTCAAACCAATATCTACTATGTATACTTTTTGAAGATTTCAACATTTAGGCTATTATGACTAGTTTACTAACCAAATTTTCATGTAAAAAGATTGCTACCTGTATGTGGCTAAAATAACATATAACACATATAACTTTAATTTAAATTAGTTTTTCAAAAATCTGTTTCATCTAAAATTTTACAGGAGAATGTTTTTATTCAATATCTCAAAGTTATACTTTTTGCGCATAACAGATATTGTTTTGACAACAACTTTATGTATTCTTAATTATAAAAATTACTTTAATACTATTGATCGATAAAGTATTGATAAAAAGAGTTCTTAACAACGTGGCGGTGGAAGCTATTCATGTTAAAACAGTATTTAGAGACTTTTGTGTAAAGCACTTGCGTGTAAAGCTCACTTTAGATTCTTAGTCATTAGTTTGTTGAATTATTTTGGCACTTAATATGAAATGGATTTCGTTGTCAAGTTGTAACTAAAATAATCACAACCATTTTTATATATTAATAATTATCTACAAATACCTAATTTTATTTAAACACCACACGCATATACATATGGACGTTGGATTTTACACAATCGATAATTTTATAAATAGAAATATTTTTGGACAAATTCAACAAACAATTTCGAAATGTGTAGAAGAATAGGGCAAGCTCGAATATCAGTATTTTTAAGAAAATGTAATATTCATAAAAAATTGATTTTTTAAAAAATATGTATAGTATTCTGGTCAAATTTGTTGTCTTTTTATTAGTAAATTTTCAACTGATAACATCATATACAATTATGTAGTGTTTTTTCCGATGCCCTATCGAATTTTCAGCTGGCATTGTACATATTGCATTTTTTTAAATTAAATTTTGGTCAGCTGTTATCGATATACATATAAGTAAATTTCAGTAAAATATTCCTTATAGTTATTTGAATTTTTTATAATAAACAGATTCGATGTTTAATTGAAAAATTACATTTGATTATGGATAATTTTTTTTAAGTTTAAATCTAAGGCATTCACAAGACACTTTCATTTCACTATAAGTACAAATGATGATACAAGGTTTTCTTTTTATTGAAAGGTATTTTATCACATAATTTTCGATCAAATGTTCAAAGGCACATAACTTCCATTATAAGTCACTATTTGAGTATTTAAGCTTAAATATAATAATTATGACAAATATTTTAAAACGTTTTATTTTAAAAATTAGCTTAAGCATGATATCGATTTCTTAAAATATACAAATTTATAAATATATATGTTATAAGCTCGTGATTGTGGGTATTTTCAAATCATTATCTAGTTGAGGAAAAATCCTATGTCCTCAACAACATGATCTGCGGGTCATTTGTGCATTTGCTTTTGCGACGCGTTTAAATAAATTATCCAGTAAACAGTCGTGAATAACAGAAAACATATTGGGAAAACAACCAGAGATACTTGATCCATCATCCCTCTTTGAGAACCACAATACAAAACGGCCTGTTCTGCGACAGCTCGAAACCTCGCTTTTCGCACAGCTGCTCGCCCGGCTTCCCGCACCGCCTCCGTTGACTCAACATTCGCCTCCTGCTTTTGATAAAAATATATTCATATACACAGTTAAAATAATTGTTTCGAACATTTTATAATAGATGAATTTTATATTCAATATGATATGATAAGAAAATTATGTTTTGTTTGAATATTTAGATTTAATGTATATCATTTATTAATTAAAATGGAAATTTTGTCACCTTATTATGAAAAACTAATAAACTACTAATGTATTATACATATTTCATGGGCAGATATAAGCATGGAACTAATACAGAGATATTTTTTAATAAGCAAGCATATAAAGCTTTTATAAATATCACGTGTGATATTCATAAGCTTTTATAAATATAATATCACACGACTGTGTCAAACTGAATATATATTCTATATAAGCAAAATGGTTTAATTTGTGTGGATGTTGTCATATGTAAACATCTTTGTTCATGCTCTCGATATACATACTCTGTGCAATTGCAGTCGCGGTGGGAGAGGGGGTGTAGGTTCTTTGTGCATCGTGTCCTCGGGACCAATCTTCCTGTGGCCAAAAGCTCTTAAATTTTCAATGCGATTGCCATTTTGTCCACGCTGTATCAGCAACGGTAATTCAGACGTTTCTTGCATCAAAGCCTGTCGATTTTCACATGACTGAGACATTCAAAATGCTGAAGACTTTTTATCTAGCATGGCATGTAACATAATCAATTTCGTAATGATAAAATTAAAACATAAGCTTTGAATCCTCTATGGCAGTGTAAAATTGAAGCACGTGACCATTTTCTATTAAGCCATTTAGATTAAGTGCATATGAGTTTTTTTTTATAAATATATTTTTTTGTTTTGATTCATCGAAATGATAAGCTAAGATCTGAAGTAACAATATCAAATATTTTCAAACTTTACCTGTGTATGGTTTATTAGAACTGTCGGTGGTGGTAACGGTGGCGGCGGCGGCGGTGGCGGCGGTTCACATGGTTTATCGAGATCTTTATGTTTGTGTCTCCAGTGTTTGTCATAGCGTATGCCGAATAAAACAATGAAATACTCTATCAGAGCCAAAAACACAAAAAGCGTGCATGATATAAGCCACACTTCGATGCATTTCAGCTCGAGAGCTTTAGGAGAGTTATTCCTGATAAATAAATAAAAAATAAACTATTCAATAATACACAGTGTGCATTGAAAAAATCACAATTATATACACACTTCTTTTGCCATTTTGTCAAATATATGTGAATGTCTATTCTTTATAGAATACACGGGGTATTATATAAAGAATATGTGTATACAGTTGTATTTGATGTTTACATACCTCACGGTGTCAATCATTGTGACTAGTGATAATAATGTTGTAACGAGAAGGACCATTCTTCCTGGAACTATTTCTGGTATTACACAAAATCCACCCCAAGACATTACTACAAATAGGGTAGATGGCAAATAACATTCCAACAAATAGCTTCGAAGTTCTCGTGACATTGTTATCAATAATCGAGCAGTTGAGTGATTGCCTGTATTTTTGATATAAGAAAATTTGTTATTATAAATGTATAATTATTATTTGAAATTATTTTATAATAATAACCTTCTCCATAATATATATTGTGCAGTTCATGATCTATTGTAAAAGATACTACATATTTAGGTAAGCGATAACCATCACCAAAATCACTCGGAAAACTAACAGGATCATCTCCTTTCCAACGGAATGTCATATCTTGCATAGTATATTTGTCTGAAAAATATATATAAAAAAAATTTCTATCCATTATTACATATTACTATTAAAAAAGCATACTAACAACTACTAAAGTCGACTGCACAATTTTGTACATCCAGTGGATAAAGAACAAAATCCATATCACATTTTATGATTACGGTAGCTCTGGAAAAAATAAAGTAATATAAACATATTTATCAAAACAATAATTATATTTCAATATTATACCCTATACTGATCGCCAAAGTGCTGTTCTTGTACAAACGGAGGGAAGTCATCTCTTGGAAGAGCGAAAGAACCTTCATCTCTCTGAGCTGTCGTATGTACAAGTCGGGCATCCAAAACATATTTCTGTGCTCCCATGTTAATTCTATGAAGGGCAGATCAGATATCGCCTTCATCCGATGATCTTCCCAATATACTTGCAGGAAGAGGTCAAGGGAGATCTCCTGGTTGACAAGAACGGACCTCAACAATATGTACTGGTAATATGTAATACTTATATCATCCTAATGATAGTAATCATCGAAGGTAACTAATATAATATAGGTTTTTTGAATAACATAATGAGCTTGTCAATTTTTTCCACTCACTATGCAGTGTCAAAGAAGGTAAAAACGTTAAAGGAATCAAAGGTCAATAAATTAAAGATAAAAATTTTAAAAATAAAGGAATTAAAGGTCAAAGAAGGTAAAAAGGTAAAAGAGATTCAAATTCTAAAAACCATCTTTAACGATTCCTATTCAATAAATTCACCGTGTCGCTTGTCGCCCAACTTAAGTCAGTAATCAATGGAAGCCGATCCGTTGGATGATACTTTTGACTTTTACGATTATCCGAGTACAAAATTGAATTTCGAAAGGTGAGCCTGTCAATTGTCAATCGCGGAAACTTCCAGTTTCAGCGAAAAGCTGTGTTTCATTTTTAATAATGGCAAAAGTAAACCGCATTTTCCGGCTTTCGTTTTGATTGACACATCGCATTTTCACGAAATCCAATATTAGAAAACCTTTGTTTTTAGCCTAGTTTACTGAATTCAATCTGTATCACTCAAACTACGCGTCCATATTTTAGTTTATTATTTAAACGGAGCAAGGTAATTTTCTCAAAATTAGTATTATCTTTTGATGCTAATATAGGATTAGTATAATATTACCTATAACGTATTTAAATTTTGACATACATCGAGAATTTAAATATTCCAACTCATTTACATGATACGATTTAACGGCAGTTTCTAGAAAACATTGCTTCCACCGATCATCGGAGTTAAGTGGCAAGGAACACGGGTAATAAATGAATTTTTATTGATATGAGATAATTTTGCGAAGGAACTGTTTTTAAAAGTCAAACTCTTGAAGAATTGCTTATATAAAATATGTTACACTACGTTCGTGTAATCGTTCCGTTCATGAACAAAGCAAATAATCTTGCTTTGTTTATGAAATTTAGCTATTAAACATTTGGTGGTATATAGTAAGGTGACCATTTTTTCCAAAATAAAAATCAGTACACATTTTTAAAAAATTCATGGGGGGGGGGGTTAGACACGAAAATTGCGTTATTGTGTTTTACCCCAGGCGCTAAATATTCTTGCTGCACTTCCACATTCACTTATATAATATATGAGTAAATCTGCACAGATTTTATTTTACAACAAATCAGGACAAAACCCAAAAAATCAGTACTAATGGTCATCTTATGTATAGGCGCAATTTAGTGCAGCATAGGTGCATCATTTAATGTTTTGTTGTTTTCTGCCAAATATGAAAGTTGGCGTGTCTTATGTACAGAGATAGCGAACCATTTTTTCGTTCCTGAGCCAATATTTCTAAATAATTTTTACCAAGTATCAGACGTGCCGAGGAAATTTTAATACCTTCCAAAAGTATATCGTAATGCACGTCAACTGTCATATTTGACAGAAGACGTTAAATTATGTGTATATACATCACCAGATGTTGTTAAATTTCATAGACAAGAAAGATTCTTTACTTCTCTCATCAACAAAGCGATTACACAAACGCAGTGAAATATATTTTATATAAAGTCATAAAAAAATAGACCAAACTTCCGATATTATTACGGTTATATCTTGTAATAACCTTTGTATAATATTATATAATTTGCATACGATGATGATGAATGATGTTTTGAAATACGACTCACCTCTTTGCTTTCGTCAACCACCGAGACCCTGTTGATAAACAGCGATATCGACACATTTGTATTTTTTCCTAAAAAAAAAAAAAAAAACATATTAATCATCGAAAACGTTATAGGAAAGCTTAGATTAAATATTGTACGAAGCTATTCATCATCGTTAGTGTAAAGTTTTTTCAATATAACCATATATTGACGTGATTTAATCAATGTTGAGGGATTGTGCAAAAGTACGACTTTAGCATTAAGTTTGCGTTCTGATTATGTTTTTTTATCTTTCATATCAGTGTTCAGTTAAGGTTTGTTATGAAATTTCCAATTCTGTATTTGCCATCAGTAAACAAAATCAAGTTTTGTATAGTACAATTAATGAAATTGATTATTCTGTGCAAACTGTATTGTATTAATTTTTTTTTCACGTCAAAAATTTCTTAATTATAAATTTCGATATCTATGATGTGAAAGGTTGTATTTTTAGATAAAACACTTGACCTGAACATATTGTAAATACGAAACACTAAAAGCAAATACATGCTTGGAAACGTTATGATAATGTTGCGAAGATAATATATGTTATTTAATAAATTTCAGTTTTCGCAATCAAGTATAAATATAGTTTTTTTCGATTGAAGAAAAAACATAAATATTATTATCAGTTTCGGTGATGTTATTCAATTGATAATTTTAAAATAGCCAATTTACGAAATTAGGATAAAATGTTTTTCATTTTAGCGGTTTTGTTTTGCATATTTGAATCATCGTTAATTTTAATTAATGCATTGATCTAATAATACTTCGACTTTTAGCGAAATTTTTATTGTTAATTCAGATATGATTTGGAAAAACAGCTATAATAAGACTATTTTTGTTTTATTGCGTATAAAATAATTCAAAACGCAATTACTCGAATATTTCATGTCAATTCTATCACAGGGCTGTCATGACACATTGCAATAAGATTACAAAACGAAATAAAATATTTTTTCATATTATAGTAGTAAAAATGGCATCAAATTTATTGTGTATAGATGTATCTATTTGTGTAATTACTTTTTTCATGAAAAACGAAAAAATCTTGCGTTTTTTATGAAATTTAAACAAAGTTTGACATTCGTATCAAAATTATATTTTCAACTGACGACTCGAAGAATCTCAATTTCTATTATATATTAAGTTTTTTATGATTTAAGGACGAGCCTCACGATTGTGGTCCTCAACGTCCTTTATAACCACATTGCGACACTCTGGTGTCAGTAATACAAATATTTCCCAGCTTTTCTTACATATATCGTAAGACACGTCAACTGTCATATTTTACCGATGACGTTAAAGTTTTAATTTTTTAATAATTCCAACAAAGAGGATAATACACTAATAGATAACTTTAAATTTCACAAAAAATATTTAAGATTTGTTGCGTTTTTCGGGGGAAACTCGATTACACAAACTTTCCCTAACGCATCCATATATTTCTATTTCATTTACAATTATAGCGTCACCTTTGATTAATGAAACATGCTTACGTTTATGCTCAACCTAAACCCAATATAATTTACGATATCTACACGAAATTTGGCAATTAAAAAAATCATTAAGAATAAAAATAATATATCGAAAACATATCGATTTTGTTGTTACCGAGAGAAAACATTCTTTTGATAACCCTCGTTCGGTTGTTATCTGGACAGCTCCAGGTATATAAAGGCAAACGATCGACCACGTCGGTCATCTGTTCGTCTAGATTCGATCAGGAACTTCATCCGAGGTTCCAGTTTATTATTACTGAAAGAAGTAGTTCCCCATAGCGACACCATGTACGATTTAAAAGGAAAAAACGCCATCGTTACCGGAGGAGCCGCTGGAATTGGATACCAATACTGCAAAGATATGCTGAAAATGGGTGTCAATGTGAGTTGATTTTGTTTTCTTAAAAAAAAAATATGCATATGCGTATTTAAAATGATCGTTTGATATTTTAGAAATGCGCCATTCTCGACATGAACACAAATGCAGGCACAGAAGCAGCTAAAAGTTTGTGTTCAGAATTCGGAAAAGATCGTGCCTTTTTTATCAAATGCGACGTCACCAAAATGACTGAATTCGAAAAAGCAATGGAAACAGCTATGGGGTACATGAAAAGTTGTGATATCCTCATCAACAATGCCGGAGTGATGAACGATCACGATTGGGAGACTGAAATCAAGATCAATTTCGTAACATTACACAAAATTGATTTTTTAAAATTTTTTTTGCATCATTTTTGAATATATTTTATGGTTTTAGAATGGTGTTGTTTACGGCGTGATGTTGGGCATGAAATACATGGGAAAGAATCAAAAAGGGCAAGGAGGCACCATTGTCAACATTGCTTCTATTTTGGGTTTGAACACAATTGCTGGTTGTCCAGTGTATTGTGGTACTAAACATGCTGTTGTGGGATTGACTAAATCTTATGCGGTACGTGTGTTATTTTTTTAATTTGTAAAAACCAGATCTTTTAAATAACACATTATTTTAAAAAGTCTATCTTTTTGAATTTACAAAATATTATAGATTTAAAGGTGTTATCATTTCTAAGAAAAATCATGAGCGTTTTTTTAGAACACCTTGAGCTTGTTTGTTGCGTTAGATTGAAAATTGGCAAAATCGGAAAAATCGTTCTTTTTCTATATAAAGATTTAATTTTTTAAGTAGTTAAAAACTACATAAGACTAAATTTGATAAATTAATAGGCTTATATTACTTGATAATTAATATTTTGATTATAAACTCTATCACTATGAGCACATTTTTGCTTACTGATTTAGTAATTAGGCGATCTATTTATCGAAGCACAATTCAGGAGTGCTGATTTATTTGAATCACGGAATTATTTCAAAAACTTCAATAGGTACTGTTATTTTATTAATTCTTCCTATTCAATAAATTTGTTGTTTTCTCTATTCATAGCTATTTTCATTCATAGTTGCCTAATTTGAATTTACGGTTCACGTTTTCTGATCCATTTTGAACCTCTTATTCTATTTTTTATTGATATGAAACATCATGGAAACGTGCTGATTTTAAAATGTCAATAGAAATTTTATCGGTTTAATGCAAAATCTGATGTAAACACACTTTAAATTTCAGTCCATTGATTTTATGAAAAAGCTCGGAAAGCATCTACACATTGTTCTCAACAACTAATCGATTGCCAATTCTATCGATTAGAAATTTTCTTAGTTGAAATATGTATAAAAAACATTATTTACTTCATTTGATTTTAACTATTATTTATGTGAAAAAATAAGACTATTCCACAATCACACTAATCACATCATGCAATTGGAAAAAAAATTGGATATGTAAATATAATATATATTTTATAGATGCCATATCATTACAACAAAACCGGAATAAGGATGATGACAATGTGTCCCGGAGTTACTGACACCGATTTGATTTCTGGTGCTTCAAAACGCCAAATGAACAACGATGATAGTCAAGAATGTCACAGAGAACTATCAGCATTACCCAAACAGCCGTAAGAAATTTCACATTAATAAACAACGGGTTCAGTACTAAAAATTAAATATGAAACTTGAATATGAAATCGAATTTTTCAGACCGTCCCACGTGTCTCAGGGTATGATGCATATGCTCCAATATGGAAACAATGGTTCTGTGTGGGTTTGTGAAGGTGGACAAAATATTTACGAAGTCGCCATCCCTAACAGGATCGATTTGCGTATAACTCAATAATTTCTTTTTTGGAGCCAGCTTCAGAAACACTTTTCGCTATTTCAATATCAGTAATAATATAACTGTTCGATCAGATCATTGACGATGTATTGTTTTTTAATTAAATGATTAAAAAATAATTATTTGGTTTATTGTTTTTTTTATGTTGTGTGACTGAATGTTTTGATGAAAGTTATCAATTTAAAATAAAAGTTCGGTAAAGCTTTGTCAGTTAATGGAAATCAATGGTTCCAAAATCTATATAAATGTAATTTATATTTAATTCGTTTTTAAATGTTGGATAGATTTTTATTAATGTGCAAAAATAATTAAAAAAAAAGTTGAATAGTGTGATGAAAATGAAAATCATAAAAAATAAATAATAGCCTCTTGAAATTTTCGTTCACAACGTGTCTAACGAGGTATTATATATTATATTACATATGTGAATCGCACGATTATACTAAAAAAGTAATATTGTTTTACGTAATTTACGACTAAATAAAGAATATAAATTCGAGCCAGTATACATAATTTATCCATATAATGTTATATTATACAAAATATAATAAAAACTAAGGCTACAATATTCTTTCCAAAGCAAAGAATTTTTTTTACATTGTGTTGCATAAGTTAAATTTGAGTTAATTTTTTAAGAACACAGAAAATTATTTGAAAAGAAAAGAGTAATATGGAAAAAACAAGTAGTTCAGTAAAACTTGATTTGAAATTTATTTAATTCGTGTAATAAAAACAATTATTTAAATTAAATTACTTATACGCGTTAGATGACAAAATTATGTTGAAAATTCTTTATTAGTTATTTAATAAATAATTTAATTAAAAACATTGAAAAGTGATTGAATGTTTTTTTTATGTTTCATTCTCATTTCAAATTGAATTTGTAAGAAAGTCTAACTAATTTTTATTTTCATAATTTTTTTTAAATTCAATAAATTTTTAAACATATATTGGCTAGTAAATATTAAGATTATTTTTTTTTACTAATTGTAACTTTGAAAGTTAGTTTTTGTTAGAAAAGTCACCTGAATGGGTTAAATATTTGACCAAAAACTAATCGTTAGTGAATAACGCAAAGGTAGTTTTAAATTTATATTTGATATGATAATTATACGAATCTATATAAATAAAAATTATTGTATTTTTGTGTGTATTTACCGCTTATTCGATCACAATGAAATTTTATAAATATATTGGATGCGTATTTGAAAAAGTTTTTGTATACTAAAATTATTTTATAACTCGATTTGACGCTTTTTTAAGATGAAAAAAAATCCAGTACTAAGAGTCAAAGATTTAACGTTTGTTGAATTTGCCTTGGTTACGCAATTCATAGAATCATACCTATTAGTCAAAATAAGAGTAAACGATCTGTTGCCATGCTTTATGCTTTTATATGAATTTAAATTAAAAAAGAAAACTTTCTAATTTTTACGTATATTCACAATCGTACACACACACTTACGTACAATCCGCTAGTATTATAATGAAACATAACAAAGCCGATGTACAATATTTTTTTAAATAAATGAAAAATATCGATTTGGAATCATATTTTTTTTATGTGATCAGTGGTTGAATAGTTTGAGATGTTAACAGTAGAAATAGTTTAACCCGAAATTGAAAACGTGAAAAATTGGTTAACAAGAAATAATACTGCGGTTCGTACACAATATTATATTATACTATGTATGTATGCATATAATGATGTTTAATAAGAATTTTTTCAACACGAAAAATTTTTTTGGTCATTGAATGTATGACTAATTTAACATTAAAAAACTGTGTGATTTTGAAATATTTCAAAACTTTAGTTTGTTTAGTTTTTGTCAATATGTTTAATAATTATAAAAACTTATTATTGTATTATATAAATAAATATTCGCGCTTGCGCATTTTGCATGCGTCGAATGTGATAAAGATTCTAAACTTATTTTATGTTCTACAGAATTATTTACAGTAATACATTTTCAATTTTGAGTCATAATTTATCGAAAAAAATATGAAATTTTATTCATCTTAACATCTATGATAAAATATTAGAATAAAATAAAATAATTGAAATATAACCATTACAAAATATCAATGAAGAAATTTTCGTTATTGCCTGATTTTTTTTGAATAATATAAAGATATCAAACTGAAATCTAAAAAAAAAACATGACGTGAAACTGAATATTATTTGTTCAACAAAATCTTTTGTATGAAATACAATTTTAATTGATCATAATCAATCAATTTGTATAACATATGAAATCTGGAAGAATGAAAAATAAAAATTTTTTGATTATGTCTAACCAAAAAACCTAAAAAACTCTTGAAAAAAGTTCCAATAATTATTTCATAATTAAAGTTAATTCATCTTATAAGTTAGTTCATATCTTCAGACATATTGTTTATTGTCGATCAAAAATTTGGCGTTTTGAAATGAAATATTGATTTTTATTACATAAAATATAAATTATGAGATAAAATAGAAAACCATACAATTTTTTTTCAATATTATAAGTCTTTTATATTAAAAGAAATTGAAATCTGACACAATGAAATGATGTGCAGAGAAACACACGATGCACAACTTATGATGACGCGTATAAATGAATAATTTAACCCGTTAAGTACTACTATGAATGAGGGGAAATTACACGTGTTGCATTAAAAAAATAAATTAAAAAAAATTTGAAAAAGAAAATTCAATTTTCGCAAAAAGTAACTTAGAATATAATACAACAATTAAATTAGCAGTGTCGGAATTTTTTGATGTTTAGTAAAAAAAAAAATGTGAAAAAATATTTTTTTCGAAAATATTCATTTGGTATCATTGATTTAACAATATTGTGAATTTGAGATAAGTTATAAATATTAACAGGCTAAAAATGTTTTGGAAGAGAATGGTAGATGGAGTTATTGATTTTAAAAACCAAAATGTGTTTTTTTTTTTTCAAAAAAGTACGTTGCGTAACATCAAGTTATTTATGATTAAAATATTGAGGAAGGTTATTAGATATTTTTAAAGATATTTCTAAAAAAATTATATGATTGTATTATTATGAATATTTTACATAATTTTTCCAACATCATTCAACTAATTGAGTATCCTAAATAATATATAATATAAAAAAATCAAACAATTTTTTGATTTATTTCCCTATTTAAAAATCGAAAGTTACAACTCGAAGTGTCAAGTAGGCAGGTTTAACACTGTTCTAGACATAAATAATTTTTTTGCAGATTGCGATAACCTTAAGTTATCGCGAACAGAAGTTGAAACCTGCAATAGAATTTGCACCATCCGTCAGAGGGCTTCTGGGGGTATATAAATGACGTTTTCCGTTTAACAACTAATTAGTTTAGTTCCAATTGATCTCCAGCGAGGTTTGAGAACTGTTGCTGTCAGACAATCTATCATACTTCAGTAACATGTTCAGTTTCAAGGAAAAGACCGCAATCGTCACCGGTGGATCTTCAGGAATTGGAGCACAATGTGTCAGGGAACTTTTCGCCATGGGAATAGACGTAAGTTGGAATTTTTAGTATTTTTTCAGATTTTTTCAATTTATTGAGGAATACGAAAGTAGTTTATGAGAAAATTTTCTTTGTAGAAATGCGTCATTTTCGATGTGGACGCGAAAAAGGGAGAAGAAACAATGAAAAGTGTTGATGAAAAGTATAAGAATCAAGTGCATTTTTTCAAATGTGATGTTTCAAAGATGAACGATTTTGAAAACGCTATGAAAAAGACTAAAGAGACATTCAAAAGGATTGACATTCTCATCAATAATGCAGCAGTGTGTGATGAACGTAATTGGGAAAAGATGGTAGAAGTTAACGTGGTAAGTAATTTTTCTAATATGAAATAATTAATAATATAATATAAAAACATTTGTAACTAATAAGCATTATTTCAGAATGGTGTTATGAACGGAACAGTACTTGGTATGAAATACATGGGAAAAAACAATGGTGGTAATGGAGGAACAATCATCAATATGTCTTCAGTAGTTGGTTTGAGTTGTTCTCCAGGTTTTCCTGTCTATTCAGCCACAAACTTTGCCATTGTAGGAATGTCCAAATCTTTCGCGGTAATTAAAAATAATATACTTATTTGATTGAGTCTAATAAGATAATAGTTTTTTTTATTTTTCATTTTCAGTCTCCGTATTATTATGAGAAAACAGGAGTGAGAATCATGACTATGTGTCTAGGTTTTACAGACACTGAATTATTCACTAAATACGCCAAACTACAAGACAAAGATTTATTAGAAGTACAAAAAATGGAAATGAATCGTTTTCCAGTCCAAAAGTACGTTGAATACAAATTGAGTAATAAAAAAAGCCTTTTATTATTAATTTTTATTATACTTTTTTTTAGGAAATCCCACGTTTCCCAATCCGCAATGACAATCTTAATCCACGGTCAAAATAATTCGATTTGGGTATGCGAAGGAGGACAAGAAGTATACGAAATTCACACACCAAACAGAGTTGAATTGAAAAAGTAAATGTAAGAAAAATAGAGAATATAAAAATTAAGAATAAAATGTATTGAAATTTAACGGATAATCGCTGCAATCTTTAAATTGATATTGTATGAAAATCCTGGAAGTTTAATTTTATTAAAAATTGAATGAAAAAGTTTTGGTTTTATTCACAACTCGTAGATATATCATAACGTGTTAAGTTGCGTCGAATATTGAGTATACATAATCAATGCAACATTATCACGGCATACGGAAATGTAAGGAGGTTAGATGTCGGACGTTTAACCTCAACCTCCAATCGTTGGCATGCGCACAATATTTACAAAAAACAACACATCATATTAAGAATGTCTTTATGCAAAATTCGACAATAACATCCAAAATACCATACAACATTTATGTAACGATATTGAATCATTTGAAGCATGCGTGTCTATTAATTACCTAGTTATTTACATCGACAGGTCAAAGTTGAACGCGATGACATATTTACATTTGTGTCAAAAGCACGTGTAATCGATTTCGCTTACAAAGAATTTTATTAGTCGAAGAAATATAATGGAAGTTGCTAATCTGAGTGTGATGCATTCGTTTGACCTGTCACTGATAAGGAATTTGCAATGTTACTTGAATAACTGCAAATTGCAATAACAATCTATAAATTGAACAATTCCGAATAGTGGTCGTGCGAAAATGTAAAATTTTTTTTTTACCGTTGATGCGATTTCGATTTCGATTTGTGTCAATGCGCTGCCGAATTTTGTGCCATTCAATTCAAATGAGATTTTTAAATTAACTCGTCTTAGAAATTGTTTGAACCATTATTTAAATTTATTTCGAACAATGAATAAAATTTTATTTATTAATTTTAATAATTCATGAATAATTAAAGATATTATATTACTGAAACGAACTGCATCTATGGAATGAAAACGAATTTTTAGCGCACTTATATAAGAATAAATAAACAACAAAACTATTGTATAATATAATAGATTTATTTCATTATTATAAAATCTTATTTTTGAGAAAGAATTTTAAAATATGATACGAAATTTCTTATTTTTCGACAAAAAATAACCGGCGTTGAAGTGTTAACAAAAAATAATGACCTTGCATTTGAATTAATGTCAGAACTTAAAATGGATGATTGTATATAAACTCTCATGTTTGTCAAAAGTTTCAGTTTTACATAATCTTACCATTGTTACACACATATCGATCAAAACAATGGCTGATTTTTCGGGAAAAGTCGCAATAATAACAGGAGGTACAGCTGGAATTGGACTTCAGTGCTCAAAAGAAATGTTATGTTGTGGACTAAAGGTGAGAAAAACGAATCGTTACATATTATATAAAAGTGGCGTAATCAATTTCCAGTTACAAAAACACTTTTACAGTTATACTTGATCAAAATTTTGATTACTTTTTTTAAATTTGATATATCTAGAACCTCGGTAAAGAAAGCATAAGATCATTATAGTTTGAAAATATTTTTAAATATTGAAAAACGCAATATTTCAAAATAAAAAAAAAACGCCACTTTCAAATATAACGGTTCAAATCATGAAAATTATTCTGCAATTATTAACGAAATGGAAAACAATCAGAAACTAGCAATCCTCGACATTTACGTAAACCACGACGCATGCAGACGTCTCGTAGCGGAATTCGGAAAAGATCGCGTAATTTTCATCCAATGTGACGTTTCCAAAGCGGACGAGATGGAAAAGTCATTCAAGACTGTCGTAGAGCAATTCGGAGGCTTAGATTTCGTCATCAACAACGCTGGAATATTGGACGACGCCAATTGGGAGAAGGAGTTACTCGTCAATTTGGTGAGGACGCAAATGCATTAAAGATAT
This sequence comes from Hydropsyche betteni, assembly GCA_028571205.2. Classification (NCBI taxonomy): domain Eukaryota; kingdom Metazoa; phylum Arthropoda; class Insecta; order Trichoptera; family Hydropsychidae; genus Hydropsyche; species Hydropsyche betteni. The sequence goes on from JAOXNN020000082.1 coordinate 2,462,624, forward strand.
GTGCATTGTTATGCAAATTCGTATATGTGAATTTGAATTCAAGAACGGATCAATTCGAGGCACTCTGCTGGGATTGAAATATATGAGCAAAGCCGAAGGAGGTTCCGGTGGGACAATATTGAACGTCAGTTCCGTGAATGGTTTAGTGCCTATGGCCTGCTGTCCGATTTATTCGGCTGCTTCGTATGGAATTATTGGATTCACTAAAGCTTTTTCTGTAAGTTTTTTTTTTACTGTTTTAATCATCAATAAGGTCCAAAAGGGGTAAATGTTGTTGATAGTCCCCGGTAACCATTAATAAGTGATGTATTTACAATAAAAATAGATTTTGATTATGCAACGTTTGTGTAATTGCGTTTATCGTGAAATTTGACGAAATCTGTTGTATGTTGTTGCCCTCTGTTTAATATTTAAAGTTATCAGTCGAATATGAAAGTTGACGATTCTTATGATATACAGTATATTCTCGATTATTCGTGTTAAAGCCGGGGAGGATGGAGACGGATAACCGAAAAAAAAACAGATAATCCAAACTTTTTTTTTTAAATTCTCTCAAAATTTTAACACGAGACTTCAGAATCCCAAATTCAAACATATAAGGAAAAATAATTTTTTCACAGAAAACGTTAATATTTCCTGTCAAAATCGGCTCGTGGCGTATAAAATGATCTTTTTCTTGAAAGTTTGACTTTTTTGAGTTGTAAATATTCAAACGAAAAGAACAACGTATCATTATATAAAGTCCATTAGTTAAATATTTTGTATCAGTAACGTGTCTCGTTGAAAAACAAAAATTTAATTAGATCAAAAAAATTACGCACCCGGATAATCGAGAGTATTCTGTGCATAGGGTGAGCTTGGAAAGACTTATATTGGTGATACTAGAGTGTCACAATTTGGTTAAAAAGGACATTGAGGACCATAAAAATATGATATGCTTTGTAAATTATAAAAAAAACTCTTTCTAGAAGATAAGAGCCAGTAAAAAAATCATTTTAATTCGGATGTCAAATTTTGTTTAAACTTTATAAAAAATGCAAGATTTGGCGTTTTTAATGGGAAATTTAATTACACAATCGATGCGTAGTACACATTCAAATATTTACTCATCACACGTGTAAATATATTAAAAGATCTAGAATAAGTGAAATTGTAGAATTAATTTGATCGTCGATTTTACGATCTTTCAATTCGTATTCAAAATAATTAATTTTTCTTCATTGGAATAAAAATTAACATGTAATTTCAGCTTCCATATCATAATTCAAAAAACGGAGTGCGAATGATGACTGTTTGTCCAGGGAACACATATACCAAAATCCTTTCAGGAGCATCCAAGAAAATGCTGAACGACGATATGGGAAGAGAATGGTTGAAATTGTTATCCATGATTCCCACACAAAAGTGAACCATTTTCACATAATATAAAGTTATAAAAATTATCCAACTTTTGATAATTTAATTTTTCATTTCAGAATGGAAAATGTGGCAAAAGGAATGGTTTACATGCTTATGCATGGAGAAAATGGCTCGATTTGGGTGAGTGATGCTGGACAGCCTGTATACAAGATTGAGTTGCCTGAGCTAAATGAAATTAAAAAAATTAGTTTCTGAATTGAGTTTTATAAATATATAAATATCGAAAATCCATGCAAAATGTGGATTACCAAAAAAATAAAGTACCGATGAAATACTGAATATTATAACTGATATATTTGCTATGGCAAATTTATTTTTTGGCGGAAAAATATTCATGTCAACTAATTAGTTGATTTTAAAGAATAATTAATTTTATATATTAAAATATGCGCATTTTAATACAATTTATTATTATTATTATTATATTTAATGTTTTTATTTCTCTAAAATTTATTTTAATAAATATTATTAAAAATAAATTGTTCCATTTTTTTCTACGTGATTTCACGTCTTGGAAGTCTAACTTTTAAATATTTTTTAACAATTCACATTCATAAACAAAGAACGGTACTGGTCAATTATCCTACAACATGACATACATATGCTCAAAAACTAAATGATATAATATAATCTTAAAAATCGCTGTAACCGAATGACATTTCCAGGAACTTAAATTCCAGGAATTCAAAAAAGTTTTCTACAATGATTCCACAAACCTTCTATTTACCTCTAAAACCTTCAGTTTGCACAGCTATAAATTAAATTTTCACTTACCAGCAAATAAGTACAATACAAAAAAATCACGCACAACCAAAACTCAATCAGATTACGGATTTACACCGCAAAACATAACACATACGAATGAAAAAAATCTACAATAGAAACAAAGGCTCGTTTTTTTACGAGGGCTTCGTGTTGTGCGACACTATCGAGTCCCCGATGGCAGGACTAGTTCGCAAATCGGACTTACTCAGACATGCAAAAACGTAGGGTGAATGATAGTCAAAATTTATAGTGGATTTCAGTCCTTTCGTACTACCCAGTACTATGTTGATGACGAACAAAGGCAGCAAGAAGCCTTTCGATCGCCATCTCTATTTTCGATACAAAATATCGCAAATAATATCTATACTATCTCTCTATATATTCATTCTATAAATAGTTATTGAAGCTATCATTACCGTTTCGATAATCGATACGATTATCACAAGAGACTAATGAAATCTTCCTTAAAAATGTATGCAGAAAATTAAAAATGATGGTATAAAAATTTTCGGTGCATGAATTTGTGGTAGATACATTAATTAGTAAAGTGACAATCTTGTAAAGGGCTTTTTTACTGTGTGTATGTAATTTTTCGAATAATGCGTACTCTTTTTTTTGTGGAATTGCGTGTGCTGAAATATACGGTCACGAACATGTTAATGAAAAAATTGTGTACGTTCGTTTTGAAGTCGCAATGTTTAAATTTATTATTTCTTTGGTGATTTGAATTCAATTGCTTGCTTTGAAAATTACGGATCGGAAGATTTGTTGAAAATTATCAATTAGAGAAGTTACGGGGTCATTGTTTTGTGAAAAAAAAAAATTTCAGACAATTAACTAAAAAATATCGCTAAAATAAGCATTTTATGATTAAAACATATCAAATTTCCAAACAGTTTCAATTTAACGCAAAAGGTCAACTAATTAAACATAATACCGATCATATAATAATACACACAATCTTTCTCCGAATAAAAAATTACAAAACATTTTATAATAAACCAATACTTAACAACGTAAAAGTATTATAATAACCGAGATATTTATATAAAGCATATCTATATCAGCATCGGCGCCGTTTCGTACGAAAATAGAAAAATTTCTCTAATGGTGTTTTAAATGCTACCACCAATTTGTCAGGGGTTCTCAACTCAAACAACCTATTGGACCGCGAAGCACCAACATTGTGAGGACTGCAATTATTATATATCTATTAAGACAAGATTCCATGTTGAGCATGAGTGACATTGTAAGCATAAAAATTAGTAATTTGTTGCGTGAAGACAATACTCATTCTATTTCTATTAGGGCAAGGCTCCATATTAAACGTGAGTAATAGTTTGAGCACAAACGTAACCATATTTTCTATGTAAAGACAACTTTTACTCTTTCTATTAGGGCTAGACTCAATATTGATCATGAGCAACAGTTAGAACTTGAAAATGATAATATTCATTATGTGAAGACATACTTATTTTATCTCGATTAGGGCACGATTCTGTATTCATTGTGAGTAGCAACACAAACTTATGCATATTTGTTAAAAGATTGCACGAGATTAATTACAATGACATATTTCGATGTATTTTCGGACATAACCTATTATATCAGTTAGCGGCACGTGAGTGATACATGAGCGACAACGTGTCAGTGTAAGTATATCAGCAGGTGAAAACGTGTTATTGTCACTAAGATCACACTGTTGCTCATGTTTACATTGTTGCTCACACTATTGATGTCATTCGCACTGTCATTGATCACGCTATCGTTGTCACTTACATTATCATCATCACTTACGCTCACTATGGAGTCTTGCCTTTATTTTCAGCGCTCTTTCTTGTCGTCGTGGAAGAAAGCAGTTTTTCCCAAGAAAGAAATGTCAATGCGGCGTAAGGCTTTGTGTCGCAACGGTGGCTCGTGTGCCGACAGTTCAAGGTGACCACACAAAGGTGTGGTCTGTCAGATCCACGCTAACCACACTTGCACGTGCTAATTAGCAATTATTTTTTTGCCACGATGCACTTTTTTCATTGGGTTAGTTACTGTAGGGTGCTTTTGCGTCGGTTGTAGGTTTTGCTTGTAATGGCGTAAACGTGTCCCGTTAATTTTTTATCTAGTTCATTGCTCTTTTTTAATTATAAAATGGGATGTCTGGTCGTTTGGTAATGTGTTGATGTAATTTAGTTTTGATTGTAATGAAAATTTTTCATTGTGTGCAAATTTGCTTGGATGTTAGTGAAAATGTATAAAAGTTTTTGAAATGAAAACCTTTTATTTATACATGGTGTAAATTTGTTTGACTGACATCGAAAATTTGAAACTATTTGTTTACATTTTTTTGAAAACATAAATATTATTAATAAAAAATAGTACTATAAAAAGGTCGCTGTCATAATACAATTAAAAATATTTTTATTTTTAGAACTTTTTTTAAAATGATTAATTTGAGTGTAACATAATATAATGTACGATTCCAAGTATTACGAAAACAAAAAATTAATGAATTACTGGAAAATTGATAAAATAAAGTATTATGCAAGATTTAAATTTTAATATTAGGCTTAATCACGATTATTAAAGATAAATACTGTCAACAAAATTTCTTCTTAGAAAAACTTATGATAAAATGGATAAACTTGCATGTCACTCGTTCTAAAAATATACATTTTGTTTACTATAAAGATACCGTTGATCTTTTTGCCCTCGAAGGCCAATAAACTAAACGAATTTTTTTAAAAATAACGACCTCGTTCGAAAGAGCGATGGTTTAGCGGGAACGAGCTTCCGTAAATGGATTAACGTTCAGTATAAGCTAATGTTTGAGCTTCCTGATCAACAGGAAGCTTTTCAGACATTATATTCGCTAGCATGTATCCGACCATCCTATAAATTTGAGTACAAAATCAAGAAAATATATGCTTAGAATATTTTCCAAAATAAAAATTTGTAATATTTTAGTGTTGCACTTAATTAAATTATTAATTAATAATGCAAGTCAAAATATTATATTTTGAAAGAAATTTTTCAGATGCATGGTATAAGAAATTCAAAGTTCGCTTTTTGTTGAAGAAAAATAACAATTAATGATATGTTATTGAGATATAAATATACTACTGTGAAAACTTTGATAGGAGATACTCTCATTATAAAATGACTATTTTTACAAGTTTATGCACCAATTTTGACGGTGTTACTTTTTCTGGGAAAAATACTGGATAGATTTTTGCAAAGCACATTTGAGTTTTTCGAATCTTCAAGTTAAATATCAGCCAAATCAAAAATTTTTCCAATTTTATGACATGTACAAGTTATAAATTTTATGATCAAAATATTGATTATCAACTAAGATTACCCTCTTAATTCATTCAATACATTATTTTATAGTAATTGGCTTTTTTGTGATGAAAATAGGAAGATTTTTGAGTTTCCTGATGTTCAACTTCAATATGCCAAGAAACTCAAAAGTGTTCCAGGATTTTTTCCAGAAAGATAATACCGTCAAAAATAGTGAATAAATTTGCAAAAATAGCCTATTTTAAATATTTTTTTAGCCTGTTTTTGCGTATTTTAGTTGTCACATCTTGTAATACATAACTGATCTGAAATTATTCACTACACGACTAATTTCAATATACAAACTTTCCCGTATCATTTTTCAATCAAAAACTTCAATATATTTTAACAACCTTCTCTTGTAATAAAATATATATGATGATGATTATACACAATATAAACAGTCATAAAAAAATATTCAAAACATCAATCCAATCAACCACCATTCAATAAAAATGCACAAAATTATGCTAATCAAGTGCAGATTATGCGTCGATTTGCATATCCATTTTAAAAGCACGCACGTCCCAGAAAAGCCTACAAACGGACGAGTTCAACCCTTCTGAGGGATTCGTCCTTACCATTCGATACGACACGAAGCGGAACAGTAACCAAGGAGAAGTAACTAGCGATTTGCATTCGATGAATCGCCACCGACATGCGACGCTAATTCGTCGCGTGTCAACTTTGGCTAACTTTGGCTAACTCTGGGATCGAACTTATTGGTACAAATTTTCGGAAAATCCGACGCTTTTCCAATGTTTTCTGAAGTGCAGGTGGTCCAAGAACAGCATAGAAGCCCTTTGTGTCTGAAGAAAAGTTTTACGTTGCGTATTGCCGAAAATAGATACGTTTTATCGTTGTGAGACATGAATATCGTTCGCTTATAAATTGATACAAATTGTTTCATTCATCGCTATTGCGGATATTGATTCGTTCGTATAAGAAAAATTATGTATAAGTGCAGAGAAATTTGCATTTTGTTATGGCACAGTGTTGCGAATGTCGAAACAAAGTGGCACAATGTAAAAATATGGATACGAAGTGCCAATTTTCTTTGACCCGTGAACTACTTGTTTGTTTTGTATGAAAAAGTGATCGAAGTTGCGTGATACAAGTGAAAATATAACATACAGCGGTTTCCAAATGACATACCACCTAAAAAATCTTTTGTTCGCAACATGATTTAATTTCGGTTTACGCAATGCGTATAAACGGTACGAGTTCAGTTTTGCGGCTTTCCCGCCAAATTTTCCGACCTTTCCAACGCATTTTCTGACTTTTTCCGATTTGAGGTACAAGGGCATGAGTCTAGGGATTTTTTTAATCAGGTAACGCTAGTCACCTAGACTCGCAACATTAGAAACGGATCACGCCAAGTATCGTGTGTATGCGCGAAGAGAAAATGTCGCGTGTGAGGCTTTTTGAAGGAAAACCGATACGAAGGAAAGCTCGGTTTTCCTCGCCGCTGCGGTTGAAATTATTTAGCAATTAGCGAAATTCTTTGTTATGGTGATTTGCACGAATCGAAAGCACAGGGGCCAAAGTGCGAAGCTTTCGTTGTTGTACAACATGAACGTACTTGAAAATTTTCTAAGAAAAATCAGTCATGGATTTACAAATTGGATAATGAAAAAATATAATTTATATCGCTTTTATACTTCAAGTTTAGCATTTTATAAACCAAATTCAAAGTTTACAGATCAAATTCAACCATCGGAAATGTATTCTATTTGTATTTATTTATTTTATAGATTATGGGATTTTAATATGCGGAAAAAAGTATTAGTTAGGAGGAATTGATTATCTATGAGTCAATACAGTTTAGATTCTTATTGTTTGTATCTAAACGTTTATAAAAGTCACCAATTAAAATAGTGAAATTAAAGAATATATTGTATTTCATTGATTACCATGACGAAAGTCTTAATAATACACTTTTAATGGTTGAATTTAATTTGTAAAAGGTTGAATTTTATTTGAAAAAGGCTGAATTTGGAGTGTAAAATTTGCGAGTTCAAAATATGAATATCATTTTCATTCACTGAAAAAACCAAATTATACAAGTTTCAAGAGAAGATTTTAATCAGATTTCCTTCAGCGCGTTGAACTTTTCAAAGTAGCACCATAACAATGAAAGTTCCACGCGAATTTCACATTTCGATATCACACTTAAATTTTATCGATGCGGAACCTTTTTCAAGGCTGGAATGATTACTCAATAAAAAAATCACGTCCTAACGACAATTTATGATTAAACAAACATCGGATCCAAAAAAAATGTTTTAAGTTATTTACGGCCTCCGGAAAATTGTTGGATTTCGCTCAAGTCCAAATATCTTTTCGCCGATCTTGGTTTGATATCGAAAAAGGCGATCTCGCTCGCCGAAAAAAACTGGTCTAAAAGTATGCACAGCCTTCGAACGAATAATTTTTCCATGTTTTCGGAAACGGATGTTAAGTTAAGTTCGGCAACTTATCTTGGGAGTCGATCTGGAAAATTTGCAAGCGTTGCCTTATTTTGATGATTTCTATCTGAAACACCTTCGTATCTTTTCTTTTAATTCTTCTACGAATGTATGTGCGTTTTCAAGTTCAAGATTTTTTCTGTTGCTCTACTTTGGAACAAACACGCGAATAAATATAATGTATAGCCGAATTCTTTATGGGAATTTAATTTTCTTCGTACAATTAAGGTTGAAGTGATTTACAAATGTTCTTATATTCAATTTTGATAAGCTAGTAAGATAAGCTAAAATAAATAATACTATGATAACTTTGATTGTGGAATTTATCTTTAAAAAATAATTTTCATATTGAAATTGCACATAAGAGGATACTATTATATTTTCTGAAAAAAATATTCTTGCAAATTTATGCACTTGTTTTGACAGTAATACCATTCTTAGAAAAAATCTGGAAAGATTTTGGTAAAACATGGTTTAGATTTTCTGCGTATTATGTTGAATTCAAGATGAACCAGAAAACTTTACTGTTAAATTCCGCGATAAAAATTGTTACATCATGTAATTAGATTTGATTCTTGTGGAAAAAAATCATGAATTTCTACGTTATATTAGGAAAATTGATTTGTGAATTGTTAACTACATTTATTCAATAATCTTTGAAAATTTAAAAATTATCATTATTAATATATTTTCTTAAATAAAACTTAGTGTATGAAATTCTTAAACTGACAGATAAATTGTTATTATCAATGTTTTCAAAGTTTTGTATGTAAAAATTTAATTTACAGTGAAAAAGAGTAATGAACGTGTCTGAGAATAAAAAAAGATTAATAAACAAAAAAAATTGATAATATGAAATTACATATTCAACACGCAAGAGAGCCACATAATATTTTTAACAAAAGTGAATTTATGGAAAATAAATTTAAACACTATATTTGAATTGCATTTAATTTCAACTATTTTCACGTACAAAAATAAATAATTGAACTAGAATTAATATTAACCCTTTCCACTCGCTGGGCGCGCTGGACTCACCACGGCTCTGGGTTGGTATAGCTCGCTCGGCGCGC
>JAOXNN020000082.1:2471781-2494436 GCA_028571205.2 Hydropsyche betteni
AAAAATATAAATTATTTAAAATAATACAAACCAATATCATAACATACAATATGAGAAAAGAGCTTTGCTCTTTCGAACAGTTATACGTAAACAACGTTCTCAAATTGAGTTTTTATGACTTGTAACTAGATTTTGCATTAATTAAGGGTGAAGCCGCTACTATTTGCGAAATAGCTGGCACATAATTTTTTTCTGAAGCATCAGCCTGAGTAATCATTTTATCTGCGGCATTGCCAATTATGGCCAGGCTATTGGGCTTACCAATTACCAAATTATGTTGCATGGCATCAGGGTTTTGGATATCAATAATTACGGTAGCCCCTGCTTTTACTGTAAAAGTTTTCAAGTCAAATTTCATCGCCTCCTCTACAGTTTTGATGGTAATTCTTACTGCGTTTTTATCGGCCTCACTTTCTAGTGATGCTAAATTCCAGTTTTGAAATAATCTTATAATTAGCATAATCCAATATATACAGCGAAATTTTAACATAAAATTATATTCAATAAAAAAATATATAATAGAAATTGGGCGAAAACGTTTCAGACGCTATCGAATGACACAACCGGTTATGAAGCTTTCAGTTTGTTCGTGGAGACGAACGGATTAATTTACGGTCGACGAGCTTTACACACTTTAATTCGATAAAACCGGGAGACGGTGAAGCCTAATTGCCAGGGTTGGGTTAGAACATAGATTCGCAAACCTTATCTAAATCCTATCCTATTAATTCTGCTCAAATATTATACCGTATTTTATGTTCAGACAACCGTATATTATTTTTCCTATTTATCATTAGAGGACGTTCAGATTTGACTATTCTAATTATCTATATTTAACATTTCGTTTTTGTTAATTTATGAAATACTACGAACAGAAAATGGATGTATTAATCTAAGTTGATATACAGCTTTTAATTTAAAAATTCTACATTTTTTAATATTAAAATATAATTTTCGCCATTGGATTGAGATTCAGCATCAGTAACTAATATTCGTTGAATTCGAATCCGTTTTCAGGTTAAGATATCAATTTCGGACCCTTCATTGAAATGAAACACTCAATGTGTCGTGCCCAAATATTGAAAATGCGATTGAGAAACTCCAGTTTGAAGTTGCACTAACCAGATCGTCTTAGATGACACTTGATCATGTTTAATTGAAACGAATCACCATGTATACGAACCACAATAATTCAAACACGACATAACACAATAAATTATCGAGTTCTATTTCAAATTTTCATTAGAATAATTGAGTATTTCTAATTCATCTGCAACATAAATTTGCAACGGTGACCCTTAAACGACCTTTGACCGAGGGTTAATCTTGGTGCAAATATTTCGCGAACGGTCGAGTTTTCCCTCGGTTTAATCCTTGATTTGTTGCCTTCTGGGTGACTTTTATTCAACGGGTCGTCGTCCTGCTATGATTAAGTGAGGTCCTCCGAAGTAGATGGTGACAATTCGCTCTGCTACTTTTTAAATCGTGTTAAAAGAAAATGCGCAACCCCGCTGAGTAATGGGCGCCCTATTTACGGATTTGATGAAGAAAAATCGTAGTCTCTCATTATTACGGAAGGTTCTTTTTAAAGTTTTGCTTCAGTTTTTATACTTCGAATTTATTTTTTGAAAATTCCAAATGAAACTTAATCGAAAATGAGGAAATAAATTTAGAAGTAGTTTAGTGGTAGTTTAAAGGCAATTTGGATAAGTTTTAGGTTGAAAGAGTTTTCGGATGTGGGGATGAATTTCAAGCTCAAAGCTTTCAACCTAAAAGTATTCCAAACTAAATAAATAAAAAAAAAATATTCCCAAATATTTTTTTACCCATAAACTACCTTCAAATTCATCTTTACACATGAAAATTCAACCTAAAAATAATCCTAAACTACTCTTAAGCCATACCTATATTTATTAATAGTAAAAAATTGAAAAATGAATAAAATAAATTTGCTATTTTGAATTTGATGTGTAAAAACTGTACATTATAATGTTTTGTATATGAGAAAGTTTGAAGTATGAAGGATATTTTATAATATAATATTCATTTATTACCGAATATTTTTGTATGGTTCAAATTTAAACGATTCAGTTAATTACTTACGTAATAAACGATAAAAGTTATCTCATCTGGCGATAAATTTGTTTGCTTGGGTCTAAGACGTAGCTTGACAAGTGTGAAATTAGCACTTAAATTCAAATTATGGTTCAAATTTATTTTGGTCCAATAAATACGATCATCAATTAAATTGTGAAAATCACAAACAAGTTATATAAAATTTTCATTATAAAACAATGTCGAAACTTTGTTGATTGAATAACTTTTCGAAATCACCACATTGTTATTTTTTAAAATAAATCAAATTTTCCTACGTGCATATTTCGAAGCATATGTTTGAATTTCGGAACACTATCGTTGTTATTGGAACGCTCAGAACCGTTCGTGGTCAAAGGCAATATTTCTCTTTGATAATGTGTATGTACCAGACCACAAATTCCAATGTGCAAAGCTATTGTTTACCCACTGTCCAACTACAAAATTCAATTTCAATAACGAACAGAGGATTATTGAAAAACTTGTATGGATTATTGAATGTGTATGAAACTCGTCGATGATCATATTGCTTAGTTCCCGTACGACGCAAAATAGTTTTGCATCATATGCGAATAATATGGAACGATGGTGCTTAATGTTTTTCATAAAAAATTTAGACTTCTTTGTCATAATTATTTTTGTTTTCATAACCATTTCTTTTCATGGTTTTGTTAGTGTCAATGGTTAGGTAAGATTCAATATTTTTTTTAAATTTAGCTCTAATTTTTATTTATAAGGTTATAGTTAAATTATATAGCAAACAAGGCAATGAAAAATAAGTACAATTTAGGCATTTAATTTTGAAAAAATCAAGAAAACACCATCTCATTATATTACATCATTCGAATATGATTTTAAAAAGTTTTGCGACGTACACTAACTAATAAATTTTACAAAAGATGCATCAAATACGTTACGCTACATTTGTGTAATTGTTTCAAAGTAAAGAATTCTGGTTCGTCTATTTTAACATCGGATGATGTATAGGTATCATATATAATAGCGTAGGCGCATCATTCATCTTATTCTGTCAAATATGACAGTTGAAGTATTTACGATATACTTATGGGAACATTAAAATTTCCTTGACAATATTTGGAAATATTGGCTCGTGAACGAAAAAAGGTTTTTCACCACTGTCTTGAGTGGTAAATAGTTACGTTAAATGATAGACCTATGATGCACCTACATAAAATAGTGCATTTACGTCACTAGATATCATTAAATTTCATATACAAAGCAAGATTATTTACTTCATCATGGACAAAGCGATTACACAAACATGACGTAACATATAAATATTATTCACTAATTATAACAACTATTTGTGGTCATTATAAGAATTTCATATCATATAAAGTATTAAAAACTCAAATTTGATATATAGTAATATATTTAAAAATAATATCCGTGTTTGATACGACGAAATAACTCGAGTGGAAGCGCTGCAGATCTGCGACAATGGTAACCACTTTTTCCCGGAAAATCTCATCGCTTTTCCGCGAGGGTTTTTCCGGCGACGATTTTCCCTCATATACATTATCCATACGCCTCCTTTATATACACATTTGGTTGGCATTAATTTTGGAAGACGGCGAAGCGTCGAATGTCTCTCGGGTTTGCGGAAAATGCTCGAGTCGCGTCTATTTTTGCATAACGATGGCTCGTGCGAACGCTCGTTGATTTATTCACATGTTCGTCATTATGGAATTCAGCGAATAATTTAACGACACGAGAATAATGAATGAATCGAAAGAGCATTTGAGGCAGGATTTTAAAAATTGAGGTTTGAATATGTATGTAGGAAAATGGCATTGTTTGTGAACGTTTGCAGTTTTGGTTATTGCACCTTGCATGGAATATGGAATAAATAATTGCGCTAATTGAAGTTATTTTGTCAGTTATGACTGACTATTGATTATTCATTACAAAATTTTCAGTTGAAGAGTTAACGTATATGTGTTACTCTACATTTGTCTAGGAAATACAAACAAAATCTAGCGATTTATAGGCGCCATTTAGTGTAAATGCGTCATAGGTACATCATTTAATATTTTCTGTTACATATAACAGTTGACATACTTAAGATAGTTATGGTGAATCGTTTTTTATTTATGTTCTGAAGTTTCCAAATATTTTTTATTTAGTATCAGGTGATAAGGAAATTTCAATTCCTTCCATAATTATGATGTAAGACACCTCAACTGTTATATTTGACAGAAGACGTAAAAATGTCGTGTCTACGATGCTTCTATGCATACGCCTATGCGCATATGCCTATATACTACCAAATATTGTTTAATTTCATAGACAAAGCAATTTTTAATTTCATTCATGGACAAAGCAATTAAAAATCGTAGCGCAACATATACAAAACGATTAAAATGAAAATTATATGCCCAATCGTGCTATTTCTATAATAAAATATCAATTTTTAATTATTTAGAACGATTATTGAAAGTTTGGAAAAGTAATACATTTTATATTTCTTACAGGTTAAAGATAAAACCTTAGAGATTAAAATGGTTCATTAATTGTCCAGCAACTAGTAAAATTCTCTTTAAGTTTTTCTATTTCAGTGAAAAATCAATTATTGAAATTCCCGATATTTTCTCTGAGTTTCTATAATTAACCTTTCACTAGAATAGAATAATCTAATGAGTTATAATTATTACTGGACATCAAATTTAGCCGCATTAATCTCCAAAAAATGCTCAATAACCTACTAAAAAAGAAAATGAACAAGTTATGACTATTCTAAACCCTTCAGTTTTTCTGTGGTTACTCTATACATACATAGACATTCGGGCAATTAGTGAAAGAAATATCGATAATTTAATCACACTTATATATTCTTATAATAGAATTTATAAATAAAAAAAAATTATAACAAAGTTTACAACAATTTTCGATACTTAAAATAATTCAAGCCTATAGAAATAACTTTTCATATCCAATTCCGAAACAGTATCGCTGTAAAAAACTTTGTTTTGTTTTGATGTTTTGAAACTGATGTTTTGTTTTGTGTGGAAGGCTTCGCGTATGTAAACTACAACAAAGCTTCGTTTCATTCGCGAGCTATATTTCTTTCATAGAATGCATAAATATTTATTTTCAACCGAAATTGTGAAACAAAACGCTTTATCTCGATTTAAGAATTCAATTTAGTCCCGTTTAATTAAAAAGCATTAATTCTCACATCCCTACATGGGCGATCGTATCTGCGTTTTAATTAACTTTCCCGTTTACGTTTCCATTGAAAAAAAACCATGAATGAAATAATTAATAAAGGATTATCCCCTAAAAGTCGTTTTTTTTATTCATCGAAAACGTTATCCGCACAAATTCAACGTTTTAATAATTTATGCAAAAGTTCACACCGATGTATTATATTCCAAATTGGAAAACGTCCATTTTTCATCGTGATTAACTACCAGTAGTTGTGAAGTAACAAGAAACGTTCACTTCGTTAGTGCACATGAATATTTATAGCGTCGAGCAAACCTTTGAAAAGTTCTGCGAAATATAATTTAATTTTTGCAAAGTCGAAATCGCAAAATGCGACATTCCCCTACGAACGCACAAAATTTACGGCCGTGTATTATTTTTGCGCGGACGATATAATAAATTCAACGATACGATTTTTGCAAAGTGTAAAAGCTCGCCTGAACGTGAGATATTGCATAACCGCGTATCCGTTATCGTTATATTGGAAAGAAGACACTTTGTAAAGCTTCGTGGTGGTGCAAGAGTTGTTAGTCGCAGTTACTTTGTACGAGTCGTTGGAAAGTTTATTGATCTTAGGATTTTCCTATAAAGAGAGATTATTCCTGTTGATTCAAAATACTGTATATATATTTTTATTTTATAAAAAAATAGTAAATTTAGATATATAAACCAAAACAGTCACTACATTAGAAAGTTGGGTTTCTTCATTTTTTTTTTGTTTCGAGATCTTTAAGGTTTTTCAATATTTAAATATATTCTTAACATGTAATGAGCTTATTTTTTTTACAGAGTTTAAATCATCAATTTATGTGTTTAAAATCTTGACAGTATAATATTGAATTATAATCATAAAAAGTAAGTGGAAATACACCATTTTCAAATGTAACAGATACGCAATAATATTTCATAACGAAATATCTTTCGTTTTTTTCATTAGTATATTATACTGTTGACTTTGCTTATTATAAACATGCAAAGAGAACATCCATGTTAACTTTAATCTAGGCTCATCTCATTTTTTTTTTCAAAAATAGCATTCACCCCAATTTCATATTAGTATAATATAACGGCTTTTATTAAACTTGTAATAATCGTCCAAATGAAATAAATATAAATATGAAGATTGGGATATTTTCTTCATTAATTGTAAGATGTCTAAATTTAAAAATAATATACTTCATATTTTTATTTAATTTTATACTTTAATTGTAGTATTAAATTTAAAAAATGCGATAACTATGCAACATTCTTTTAAGTACTATAAAAAAAAACGACACGAATTAATTTAACTGATTTGGCTCCATATGACTTTTTCTCATCCTTTCAAAGAAAAGAACTGAAAAAAGGCTCCTGTAAATATACAAACAACAAAGGCGCCTAAGGACATCAAAGTTAAAAACTTCTAGAACTGTCTTAGAAACTAAAAGTTATACAACGCCTAAAGTGAGACACTTTAAAAATATCTAAACGAACGAAAATATTCGACTGCATTAAAAATAAAATTTCAGTCACTTTTGAACCTTTCCCACAAAAATTGATCTCCGATCATAAAACACAAGCGCTATCAAACTCATACACAAATCGATAACACTTCTTACACCTCTAGACAACGATCACGTCTAAGCAAGTTCGGAAACTGAGACCTTTCGTTATCTACTATTTCATTGTTCGAAATACGTCCTCACGAGGACGTAAACAATACAACGAAGGTATACCTGTTACCGTGTCTACAGTGTAGTGTAGAGTAGCACTACAGTTTTGCACACAGGCTACACGGTATAGAACGTGCTTTGCTCGCTCCAAAGTATAATACAACCGCGAAAGTGAGGCAAAGTCGTAAAATTGTGGATGCTATGTGCGTTCGCGAAACGGTTGAATTTATGTTGCAAAATCTTCGCAATATCCGAAGGTTTCGAATGAGATGCAGATGTGGAAAAAACCGCGAATGTTTCGCAATGTTTTTAATGGGGCGGAACATTGTTTGTAGCTTTGCTGTGGATATCGGATTTGATGTGCTTGTTGAGATTTATTTTTTGGTGGTTGTTTGTTGAATTTTGATATGTTTAGCAATTTTTATGTAATCGCGTTTTTTAATGAAAAATTTAAAAAAATCTTGCGTTTTTTTGTGAACGTCAAAAAACATTGAAGCAATACTTAATATCCGTATCTAAACGATTTTTCCAATTGATATTTATGTTCTAAAATAAACTATTTTATGATTTACAAAGCCGAGCCTTTTATCTATGCTTCTAAACGCCCTTTTTAATTACATTACAACATACTGGTGTTAACGACGCAAGTCTTTTCCAGTCTTCTATAGGCATATCGTATTTCACGTTAACTGTCATATTTGATTAATGACGTTAAACATTTAATTTTTTAATAACACCAACGAAAGAGGATATCACACCAACGGTGACTTTATATTTCACAATATTTTTTTTCGTTTATCATACAAAATGCGATTACACAAATATTACGTAACATATGTACTATACATAAATTATTAATATTATATATAAAATATCACATTATTTGCTGCCCACATATTAAGAGTAATATTATTGTGTATTTATTTATATAATTCGATAAGTCTTAAGTTTTAGGGATAAATCCTGGCACTTAACGAAATTATTTGGTAATTCCCCATGATAGAAGAATTTACATGCTTTTTTCTGGTTTATATCATTTCACTATAGTAAAAGCTAGGATTCAAAAATAAAATCTATGATATATGAATTTTTAAGCTTTAAAATTTACTTATAAACTGGTTGAAATAGTTTTCCTATTTTTAGAATTATTTTATAGTAAGCTCTTAAGATTTTATGCTCCTTCGGAACGTTACATCAAATACTAGAAAATCTTCAATTTTATGGCCATTTAAAATTTTTAAACATCTAGAAGCCGCAAAATATTAAATTAGATAAATAAACAGAATAATATAATATGACAAATAACATTTCAACAAGAAATTCTCTTAAATACCATATCCCAATTAAACCACTACAAGAATTTACTCAATTATTCCTGCATCAAATTTTAGTATTTATTTTAGGGGAAACTTGAGAAATTCTGAGATATTATATTGAGCTCTCGCTTATCATTATTTTGTATTGTAATATAAAATAATCAATAAGAAGTTTTTTGTCGTAAAGCATCTACATTTTTTTCCATGTTGTACATCTTTTATAATTTCGTGATGTTGAGTTCGATTCAAATTCTTATTCATTCTTGTAGATATTTTAATTGGAAAATCCTAGACAATTTCACAATTTCCCTTATTCTATCTACTAATAGCAAATTTTTTTTTTTATTCAGATTAAGAGCCTTGTTTTACTCACTCGTTACAAAATATGTTTATACATCACATGTAGACAATCATCACTAAATTATTTCAAAATAAATTCATGTATATACTGGCAGGCTTCTAATAAATATAATTAAAAAAAAATAACTTTCACGTAAAATAATTAATGTAAATTATCAAAAAATTACCCGTGTTTCATTAAGTAAATAAATTTATATTTAGCATCACAAAATGTCCGTTTTTATATTATTTAATCACAAAAAATCTGATGTCATAAAAACAACCTTAAGCTAGAAACTCACGAACCTTTCAGGTGTCGTTAATCGAGGGCCATCAACCCAACATAATCGAATCGGGGTATTTCCGTATCCAACGCACATTTACAAGCGAAAATTGAATTCAACCTTTTTATTTATATTTGAAAAATAGCGTTATTATTAAAACGGTGTTATGCGTAGAAATTGGACGCCTAATTACGCATGCTTTTTGCTTTTGGCTAAATGCTCGCTAATCTCGCGAAGGGACAATTGTGTACCTACTGTGGGCATAAACGATCCCTGTTTTCGGGCTTTGACCTAATTTTAGTGAAAGCTGATTAAAACGTGTATTATATGTGCGATGTATAGGGTAACATGAAGGAAAAGGAACTTTTGAAACGCTAAATAAAAAAATATAGGAAATCCAACAAAAAATTGTTAATAAAAATTGAACTACTATATCTTGCCAATTAAGAAACAAATCATGTAGGTTACTTTTTTTTCAATAGATACATTTTTCTAATCTGTCATTGAGGTTCTTTATTAAATATTGTAACATCTTGACTTGGATACCATGAATTTTGTCTTAATTTTTTTAAATTAAATTCATCCATTGTATTTATCCAATTTTATGAGTGCCCCTAAAAAATCATAAATGGACAAATCTGATGATCATAGAGGTTAAGAAATGTCACATTTAATTAAGATGAAATTGTTGCCAAATAGTTCTCGCATTGACTACTTAAATGATGTTGTATGATATTTTTGAAACCATGCATTGTGAAATTAAGGAAAATTGTTTAAAATAGTTACAGTAAGACTGCAGCATCACGACACATCGTTCTGAAAGGACAATTATAATGATCCGCTTTTATTTTATGAAAAATTATGGCTTGATTTTCCAGTGTAAATAAACTGTAAATCAAACCATCAGTTTGTATGATTTAGTATCCTTACGGTATAATTTTGGTATACCAATTGAGATATTACAGCGAACAAAGTGAAATTTTAAAAGCAGACTGAAAGAATGGACTTGCTGAAAAGAATACCAATAAAACATGTAATTGCATTACAGTAATCTAAAAAAAAAATTCAATTTGGATTTCTGTATCTTATAGGAAAAATGTAGTGTTCCAATTTTTAATTATAAGATTTTTTTGTTAAAATCCTTATATTTTTTAAAAGTTCCTAATTTTTTGTGTGACCCTATATTTCGTAGAACTCACTAAAGTAGATAGGAGTATGGATATTTAGGTCAAGGAATCCGTCAAGAAAAAAACTACTAACTTTAATTGGTATCCACGCTTCGATGATTTCTCCTTAATAACTTTCCATGTTTTTCTTCATATAAATTAATATTGGTGTCAACAATAGACTAGCTTTTATAATGGAACGCTTTGTCCTTAAAAGCACGTTAAACGTTGAAGTTTTGGAGAATTCGGGATTTCAGTTTTGTGCAAAGGACGTGCTCAATCTCGGAGGTTCTATTCAAAGTTGTAATATTCAATCGGTTGCGACCAAAGTCGAGGATTCGATTCCATAAACCTAAATCCTTCGATGCTTATGTACATAGGACATCCTAAATTGAACGCCGCAGCATTGAATGAGACATATTGCTTTCCGTAAAACGTTACAAGAAAAATTCATGAAAGAATTTTAAATTTTAATCTATGTGAAGAGTTGCAAAATTAATTTTTTGAATATATTTTTCAATGAAATATGCATATTTGATTTAAACTCAAATATTTTATTTAAATGAAGAAGGGTTCATAAAATTAATTAGATTAATATAATGGAAATTTGCATATTTCGAGAAAAACAATCCTTTTTTTATATTACGTACTGTTCCTTTTTATACAATGATGAACCAGATTTACATTCAAATATGTAAATACGTTTTTTAATCAAAATTATGTTTTAGACGTAAGACTTTTTATCAAAGGGATGAAAAATAAACATAAATTTTATTTTTTTATTATAATTCTTTATTTTCAGCTGAAAAACGTGGCTAAACATAAATAATTTTCATTATTCATTGTTAGAGTGATTTTGAACGTCTTTTCACATGATCATTTGAAACTTATTTATAATTTTTTTCGACTGAATAATTTAGAAAAGTTTCTCGAGATGAAAATTTACAAGGGAATAAAAAAAAATTATGAAATCATGTTTACATTAAACAAGAAAATTGCTTATGTTCAGACTTTATTTGAAATTACAAAAAAACAGCGTATTTATTAATAAATTGAAAGATTCCCTTCATCTAAAATGCAAACCAATAAGTCCGCACATTCAATGCAAATCTCATCCGCTAAGACTCCGTTCAAACTTTTTCCAATAAAAATTTTCCGAAACATTTTTTTGCATTCAAATTTAATTTTTATATAATTAGTAACAAAAGGAAAACTCCGCAGAGGCACATCAATAAAGTGGGAAAGTTTCGAGCCGAAATGTAAATCAAGGAAGCCGCACAATCGACGCCGAAACTTTTCCACTAAAATCAACACAATTTCGGCTTTCTCATACCGAAAATCAATTATCATCTTGCACACAACTTTGCCTCGTTATGCTGAAGGCTTTCGTTCCCTTCAGTCCCTTAGAGAGGTCCGATATTCGAAACGCTTTACATTTAAATCGCGGGATCTATCGCAAATCTTCTCGCTTCGTACACAAATTTACTTTTTGTGTTTGATGTGCTTCGGATTTTCTTTTTCTTTGTTTTCCGTTTAATTAAATGAGAAAATATTTGAATTTGTCTGAAATTTATATATTTGTATTTGTGAAATCACTTAATTACCGTGAGACGCAAATCAGTTTTTCGTTTTATGCGAATTATATAGTTGGAAAGGGTTTGTATATTGTTCTCATATGACGCAAAGTATTTTTGCACCATACGCAAACTAAGCATCTTTGCAAACGATGCGTAACATACAGACATTGACATTAAATTAGTATCCATAGACAAAATGATCGAAATACAAAGCTTTCCCAGTTAATTTTTTTATCAGTGATTTGATTATTTCAAAATAATTCCGAAAAATGGAAAAATTACAAACCCTTTTTTGAAAAATTATATTATTTAAATTCTTAGATTATATAAAAAAAATATATAGACATAGACATTTTAGCTATTAAAACGTGAAAAAATGAGACTCATTATATCTTCGTCTTCGTTCCCTGTAACACTATATTTGTCAAAATTCCATTAAGTTCCTCATATATCATAAAGAAAGCTTATTTTCCCGTTGGTGTAATATTCTTACATAAAAAAAATCGCATTTTCATTATAGCGTCGAAACCATAATAACAAAATATTTCTTCATACCTAAATATTATAATTATATGTTATAAATCAATCCACATCGAATTTATTTTATACGAAAATTCTTTTATGACATAATTTTGAAAAGTTTTCCATATTGATTAATAATATAAATTACATTTTGTTACCTGAAGCCTGTTCATAAGTCATAATAATAGAAATTAGAGGATGTTAAAGTTTTAACATGCAATTTTGTACTCGGAAGAGTGTTCTATAAGGTAGACATTGATTGAACTATGTATCGACATTCAGTAATGACTGCCTCGAAAGTTGCCCTCAAAGGAAAAATCCAGCAAATTCCCAAAGGTCGATCGCTTTGATAAAATTGTTTCATTTATTAATTTCGAACACGAGCAAAAGTTTCCAACTTTCCTTTTGTACCCTTCAGAGAATTCCTTCATTAATGGATCACACAAATAACCACACTAAAATATTGCACAAACACATCACCATATTTTAACGACTCGCAAACGGATTTTTTATCATTGAAAACAACCGCATGGATGACATTTCTATTAGAGATTTCGAAAATATCAACATTTGCCAATACCGATATTACCGAAAAAAATCACACTATCGGTTTTCACCAGTATTAATTTATTTATACAATTAATCAAAAGAAAATCAATGAATTGGCAATAAAATATTAAGTAATAAAAGGATTATTATTAGTTGATTGATTAATTAATTTTACAATCATTAAACTCATTAAATTTAAAAATAATACTTGATCAAAATGTTTTATTAATCATAAATTTGAATAATAATGAAAAAAACAAGTTTTTATTTTTCTTTAAACATAAAAAAATAGATTTTTTCAATTTATAATTATTTTTAGTATTGAAATAGGATTTTAAAAAAACACGACATACCTTAACATTCATCTCCTAATCTTATTTTAATAAAAATTAATCCTACAGATGAAAATATTGTACTCTTTAAGACTTCACACTGATGAGGCAAACAGTTTTCAAAAATTCCCAAACGTTTTCTTCACAAAAAGTTTTGATTTTACTGCAAATGATAGTTGATATATTCAAGCGTTCAAAAACCACTTAGTTTTAAAATTATTTTTTTCGTATTTTTTATTTTAATGAGTAATATAATAATTTTTTTTATGTCGGTATCTACAGGTAGTTTTTTTTGTAATACCGGTAGTACTTTTTGGTCGAATTTTGCCTAAAAACCGTTAGTTGCGATTTTGGTAGTACCGGTATTGGAATCTCAAGTTTTTATATAGAAAATTTTCATAGTATAAATCACAAACGTATAATATTAAAGCAACGGCCAGACGTCAACTTCTCACGTTAATAAAATGGAAAAGTCTCTTCCACTTGCGAGGGTCTGGTGATGGACGTGTGCTGAATAAAACGCGAAAATCAAGAATGGTGAACCGAGAGGTGGAAATACAAAAGGGGAAAAGGAAAAACTCTATCGAAGAAGACGATGGAAAAAAAAGATGAGGACGAAAAGAAGAACAGAAGGTCGTCACCGGATAGGAGTACTTTATGAGGGAAAAATTTTGTATTCGTCGTCTGAACGATGTTTTTTTTTATCGAAAGGTCGCATAGCCATATGTTAACTATATGAGTGTCCTATAATCGAAATTGACTTTACATCCGTATTTCACGAATGTTTCGTAAATATTGGGTATTTTTATGTGAAATAAAAGAATCTAAATAATAAAACCATAAGATAAAATTAATCCAAATATATTTGTAGTAAAAATTAATAAAAACATACTGCATGATGCCTTTTGAAACAGAACAAAAACTTTCATATCATCAATCTTTTTTATGATTTATCGTCATGTAAAAACGTCAAATATATTTTTAGTTATTTTTTATAGTAATAAAACTAAACATCTCTATATGAATGAAAGTAAAAATATGTTTTATTAGATTCAATCGATTGAAAAAAATATTGAATTCATATATTTGGTATCTTATTGTAACAAATTTGATCGAGAAATTAATAAGTTCAAATTTTTTCAAATAAACAAATAGATACCTTCATTGTAAAAAAGCTATTCTTGCTAATTTATGCACTAATTTTGACGGTGTTATCGTTTCTCAGAAAAATCCTGGAGCGATTTTTACATTACATGTTTGAATTCTTCGGCGAATTAAGATAAATAATATTATATTCAAAAATATGATATGGACAAGTTAAAATATATTCATTGTAAAAAAATAAGATCAAAATATTGATTTTGCTGTTAATTTAGTGTTCTGTGGTTTTTGGATACTTTTGAATCTTACTTTTTGATAAGAATAGGAAGATTTTTGATTTTTTTGATGCTCAATCCAATAACTTAAAGGTGTTAGGGAAAAATTACTCCAAAATTTTTTTCAGAAAAAGAAGCATCATCAAAATTAATACATAAATTTTTAAGCATAGCTTTTTTAAAATGAAAATATCCCTTTATGTGTAATCATACAAATTCTGTTATTACAAACAAATCCGCAATTAAAATCGCCACACCATATAAAAGACAAAGTTTTTTAGACGAACGTACTAACGACGTGCATCACGTATTCCCACATCGCATAAAAAAGTCTATTTAACAACTGTTTTTACTCAGTACGTATCACTATACGTTCAGTTACGTTTATCATAAAAAGTTTGCGAGATATATTTATTTTGAAAGTTGATATTCATAGCGCAAACGCTTTCACGTGATAATGTCAAAGGTGCGGTCAAAGAAACACATAGGAATGCGTTTCTCTGGCTAAAAAAATCGAAAACAATTAAAAAAACATCTGAAAAAAAGCTTTTGTTATTTTTGGATCGATTTTTACGACTTCTCATAAATATCGGATAATATTATGATACACGTACGCCTTTGTAATGTTAAATGTTCCCGCCGACTAAGGCACTGGGTTATTCAATTAAATATTCATCAGAAAGAAGACGTTTCAAGATTAAATCGAGTAAAAATTTAAGTTTTTCGTTGAAAATTCAAAGCGAAACGCCGTTTTATTTTTTTCCGGTGTTCAATTATTCGAGTACTAATCCAAGTCTACTTAATCAAGAGCACCGAACGAATGGGATTCGCCTTAAATATTTGATTCGATGTTGTTTAAATAGTCCTGAATTCGATTGAAATTAAACCTTTATAAATATGTATACACGTTTTCGTTTGATTTTGAGAAAAACTCGATATTTGATAGAAAAAAGAAATATTTACCATATCCCATATAAAAAGTTTTTCATGTTCCCAAAACATGTGAATTGATTTTTTTTAATTCAACTAACCAAATATATATTTATAAACATTTATTCATTAAAATTAATAAAAAAATATTGATTTTTCATTAAAAAAAAAACAAATTATATTAAGCATTATTTTTACATCAAAAATTCAATTGAAAATAATTTATTGAAAAAACATCAGGAGTCATTTTTATATTTCAGAAGTAAAACATTTTCATTATTTTTTTCTGATACTTTCGGTGCTTTTTACTTTGCGATACTTAAAAGTAAATATTTATAAATGAAAATTAAAAAAAAATAATAATCTCCTTGTTGGACGCATGACAACAAAACGTTGATTCATTTTATTTTTGTATAGTACTTAAATTAAAAATGAAAGTTATCGTTGTTATGAAAAAAATTAAAATTTAAACAATACTTTCGTGCGTTCTATAATAAGTAATATTTTGAAACAAAAGAAACCGTATTTATTTTCATCTTAAATCGAGTTTGATTGTTTTATTATTTACATAAGAAATTTCATATCGAATTTTTTTATCATCGAACATATAATGAAATATAAAATTATGTATTTTTTCAACAATAATTAATTTTATACTCATGTTATGCAACGTTTGCGTCACGCCATACGTTTTCCATGAAAAACCGCAAGAGTCTTACTTTTTTTAAATTAGATTTTACATAATTTATTAGTGCGTTGTCCCTTTTGTTGGTGTCATTAAAAAAATAATTTTATAAGGACGAGAAAGACTTGTATTGTTGAAACTTGAACAGTATTAATTATAGCCAGTAACTACACGTCATAATCGAGTTAATAAAAAATCCTCAGATCTGAATTTTGAAAACTACATATTGCATATTTATTGTACATATTACAAGTATTTTTAGTAGCCACAGTCACGTTGATATTTCTACAAAATTTGTTGAGTGATAAATGACATAAATGTGTACTATTATTAGAAATTTCAAAATTTTCTAGGGGCTGTTTATTATTCACTGGCTAGGCTAAAACTTAACAAATAAAATAAATTGTTCTTCATATAGTAGAATAGTTTGAATACAGATGTTATTCATTAGTTCGGAGGAAGAAGAAAAATATATTACCATAGAAAAAATACGACAAAACTCATGCACTTATATAAAAAACTCTTCTCGCCGATTCGAAAAAACCCAATCGACTGAAGATTAAACATAAAAATATAAAAAAAAAATTGATTTTCCCCCACTGCGACACTATAGAGGTCAACGCGTTCTCGGACACTTTATAAAGAGTGATCGAAGCGGAGAGTCACTCGAGAGCAGTTGATTCCTTGATTAATACGAATTTCGCCGAGTCCGTCGTAATTTCCTTTTGTTTTTCGCGAGATCTGGAAGTTTCTAATAATTCTCGAGACGATAATTGAAAAATTTGGCCCCGAAGCGAGAGCGATTCCGGGCAGATGCGCGCCATTTTTCTCCGGCGCCAAAACGCCCTTCCGCTCGAAAATCTCGTTAAAAACGACCGAATTTTTTGCGAAACGCCTCGTCCGTTCGTCTCGAACGATCGTGTCGCAATTCGAAAAGTTATTTCATTATCGGAATAAAACGAGCGTTCGTTTTTGAAGCAATCTCGGGGCGGTTAACCGCACGCGGTTCTAAAGGCCGTCCTTCAATTAAACTTAACCGAAATCGTTTCGGAGGCCTGTTTTCTACGAATTTTTTGATGGATTAATGTTTTGCTATATCAGATATCATTGTTAAATGCAGGTTATAAAAATGTGGGATAAGGTTTTGCTCGTTATAAAAAAACCTTGTTGAAAATTCAAAGAAAATTTATAAGTTTGGATGTTTTTCTTGTCGTTCATTGTCTAAGAAGAAAAATTAATCATTGAGGGATTTGTAAGCCGGATTTTATTAAGTGACATTTTAGTTAAATTGTACAACTTTTACATTCTAAATTCAATCTTATAGATCAAATTCAACTATCAGAAAAAGTTATTAAGACTATTGTCATAGTTATCGATGAAATACAATGTATTCTTTGATTTGATTTTGATAATCTCAGTTGGTTATTTTTGCAAATTTTTACATAAATAATTAATAGAATTTTTTAATAAATCAATTTGAAAATAGGTACATTGGATATGCAGTTAATATCTTTTTTTTTATTTACCATGAAACCATAAAAAAAACTAAAAATCAAGATAAAAAATAGGATGGTTGAATTTGATTCTTAAAAGGTTTAATTTAAAGTTTAAAAGGTTAAATTTGATGTTTATAAAAAATGAAAGCTGCTTATTATGAAAGCTGTTTATGAAAGCTGCGTAAGATTTTATTTAATTTTTGTAATTAAATTAATCCATTTTGGTTGGAAAAGATTGTAGAGGTTTTATATTCCTAATTCAACATTTTAGAAATGAAATTCAACAATTTATAAATCAAATTCAAAATTTTTCAACTCTTTTGTTGAATCTGATTAAAGCATTCAACAAATGAGCCAAAAAAGTTGAATTTGATTTGTAAATGGTTAAACTTGATTTGTAAAAAGTTGAATTTAATTTTTAAAATATTAAATTCGGAGCACAAAACCCATAGAACAACGATTTTGATACAATACGAACTTCAAATATATTTTTATGTATCAAGTATTTAAATATTGAATCTATCCTTTAATGAATAGATTAACATTGAAAAGTCACAATTATTTATCGATCTACTCACAAGTCGTCGAATCAAACAAAACAATCAACAACACATAATATCGAAAACAGATTTCATTAGCGAAAAATAATTTAATATACAAAAAAGCCGACTTAACGCACTTAACCCCGCAATTTTACATCTCGAAAAGGATTAAGCGCAAAATATCGAGCGAGCGCGTATAATTTAAACTCGGCGAAAATGAAAATAATCGGATTCGCGAAATTTCGCAACGACTACGCCCATGGCTAAACAGACAAGGCACACACCAAAAGCAGTACATTAAACGGGAAACGTTGGGAAGGACGACCAAAGCAAAATTGCGAACAAAGAAAGCCGCGGGTGAAATTTTCGAATGTCGCGGGAACGATATCGCGTTTCGGGCCCCGATGGGTTAATTGAAGCGGCGTGCGGAATTATCAGAAAGCCGTCGATGGTGTAAAGTCCGGTGCCGAAAATGATGGGGGTATCGTTTTGATCGTGAAATTTTGATTGAAGTGATGTCGGTGGGGCTGTAACGAGGGTCGTTGTTTGTGTTTTGGGGATATGTGCGAAAATTTTGGGTTTGACTTTGAAAAAATTGATTAGTTCATAATGTGTTTTTTTATGTTACTAGCAATAGTACCCGGCGTTGCTCGGGACTCGACGTTTTAAATCAAATTATTTTTTATATGGTGATCGGTCGAATGATATATGGGGGAAACATTGCGGACCGTCCCGTTTTGGGTTTTTGAAATTTGACAATCCTATTTTAATAGTACAAAAACCTTCTCCACAAAAAAATGCATATACATGCCAATTTTTATGGCGATCGGTCGAACGGTGTTGGAGTGATACGGCATCAAACACGCAAGCAAATATATACACAAATATCCATTTTTATATTGTGTTATTATATTATGTGCGGTTTGTAAAATTTCTTAGTTCGTGTACGATGAAAAACAGTTTTGTGTTGTATTAAAATCATATAGTGGGTTGGTGTTTTGTTAATGTTTTTCAATAAACGCATTCATGTTCCGAAATTTGAATTAATTTTTAATTACCTTCCTTTCCATCTAATTAAACTATGACCTTATAGAGAACGATTAGCACATAAAAAATCTACCTAACCTAACCCAATTTAAAACCATGAAAATAGGGGGTTTGGAAATGAAGAAGTCCAAATTTTGATGAAAAATATCAAAAAAACACCATCCTACAAACGTAGCTTTATAAATACATCTTAAATTTTATACTTTATCATGATGACTATTTACGTTGTGTCTCAAAATAGTATGTATTATTAAATTTACCAAAAGTATATGTAAGGTATCATTTGTGAATATGTATTGTTATATTTCATACCTGTTTGTTCAGAACTTTTTCATCGTATTTTCCTTGAATTTTACGGTCATCTCGAGAAAAAGAAAAAATCTAGATGGCTTTTACCTTCCAAGATACAAATTGAGTTTCAGCCAAATGAACGAAGAAAAACACAAATAACCCGAAAAACCTTTGAGGGACCCAACTGTTCTAGATTTAGAGGTGTAATTCTCGGATCACTATTTTTTAATATGCACAATTTGTTGAACCTTCGTAGAATGTATAATACATGCTGTGTTGAAGGAACATATTTAACTTTTAATTAATTACTTAAGCTCCCGTGCTTTGGTTGAGACACTTAATTTCCCGCGGAAAATTATTATGTCATCGTTGTGGGAATTATCTTTATCATAATTTCGAAAGTAATCATACAAATTCGAGGATTTTGCGTAATATAATTTTGAGTTTTTTAAACAATTAATCGTTTGAAGAAAACAAATTTCAGTCACATCAAAGAGTTTTATATTTAATATAAAATTTGGTTCGATTCATAAATCGTACGTCTATTAATAAATTACTTGAAAAATACTCCAGACATGTTTATAAAATTTATTTACCGAAATTTGTACTTTATATAAAACATCGTTGATATTTTCAACGAAAGAGAGCCACTCTGATATACAAATTAAAAATATTATACCTAGAAATATAGGGTTATTTTTGGCAACGATATTCAAATTAAGACATTCAATATGATATTCGGATCACATTACGTATCTAATAAATAACGTTAAATCGCTTTAGAAAAAAATCCAACATATAATATGAAAAACTCGAGATTTTCAGATTATCAAATTTTAGATTATATGTTTCTTAGAACAAAATAGATTAATTACGGTGGCTTATGCTATGAAGAAAATTTCCTCTAAATGGATAATCTATTTCCTTTTTAAATGCATGTTTTTTTATGTTGACACTTCTTAATGAGCGATAATTTACATTTATTCGAACACCATTAACATGTTTTATAACCTCTTCCATTCGACCGCTGCTATATTATATTTGCGCCCAGCTAAAACTTTTTTGTTTATCGAATTTTCTTGGGGCTCATATTTTCATTTATGATAAAATTCTCTTTCTTAAATCAAATAATGTAGTATCGATAGCAAATTATAAAATAGGATATATATTCTTCAATTGTATACGAATATTAGAATACGAAATTTAAATTATATACATTACAAAAGTTATAAAATTCTTCCTTATATTTTTATTAAATTTTCTTATTTTAATGATGATTTTCGTTCATGAAAAAAAGTACTATAAAAAGCTATCATTTTATTACTTTTTTAGAAAAAATATTTAGTTTTTTGAAGCCTTTAATTTTTTTTTACATATATATACCGACTAACTCTACCTTCAAAAAATAAGTTTTTTTTATCACACGAGAGTGTCACCATATATTTTTTTAACGTATCAGATAGAAAAAAAGCACAATTACCGCCAGACAAAGGAGAAACAACCGAACTCGGTTAATTCGGGTGATAAATTTTCTATAAAGGAAACTTCACTCGTTATCCCGGTCAGTTCCCCTCCCCGCTACTTTGTTTACCACTTGATGTGCCATATTTTTTCTAAAAAGGATCTCAGATTCTTTATGGTGGGACCATAAGTGCCGAGGACAGTCGGCAAGTTCGTTTGACCCACTTGTGTCGTACCATTGTTACATTTAACTCACCTCCTTTTATTGCTGTAATAATACGTGCTGTTGATGGTTGCGTTATAGTTTGTTATTGGTGAAATATTTTTATGGGATGCCAGTATTTACTAATTATTTTGAAAGATTATGAAAATATCAGATTTTTATATAATACATACATGTTAAACTAGGTTTGAGTTGTAGGCGCATAATAGGTGTATCATTTAACGTTTTTTGTCAAATATGATAGTTAATGCGTCTTACGACATACTCATAGAAGGCATTCAAATTTACGTGGGACATAACACACATTAATTGTCATATTTGACAGTAGAAACTAAATAATCCGCCTATTATTTGTCTATCCAACACCTGATGTTGCTAAATATCATAGATGAAATAAGATTTTTTGCTTCGTTCATGGACGAAGCGATTATACATACATAATATAATATAACATACATATATCTGTAATACGGTACTGCGAAATTTATCCGACTTTCTATCATTTTAATGAAAGAGGAGAAATTTCACTGAAAAATCGTGTAATCAACGGATTCGAAGCGTTTTGACAACCATCATTAATTATGACAGTTTTAATGCTGTGAATATTTTTTTTTAACAAAAAAATAATCTAGATTGCGTCGAGTAAAATTTATCATGGCAACCATTAAGGAAATCTTTTTCATTTTGTGAATTATATTTCATCCTGTTACGATGTCATTGGACACATTTTTAAAATGACGTATGAAATTTATAAGATTTCAAAAGTATTATTATGACTAAAAGTATGAAAAATAATTTATAAATAATATATAAAAAATTTTGTGACGTGAATATTAAATGCAAACTTTTATACTTAAAATAGATTATTATAGATTAATTTCATATATTGATGTAAATTAACTATAATCGAAGCACAGAATTAAATATTTTATATTGACCACAAGTGAATTGAAATAAGGACATTATAATGTACCTATACTTACTATTAAAAAAAATTTTTTTTTCAAAAAACTGCTTAACCCATTGACATGAAACTGAAAAAAAATATTCAAACGACCAAAGCTTTTCATACACTTTCCATCATGCATCTACGTACACAACCTAAATCAAAACTTCGCAAAGCATATTCGCGCACACGCGCCCCGCAAAAAATAGCTTTCGATAAAATAAAAAAAATACACGCACAATAGCCTGAAAAACAATCGAGCCGAACTTCGGAAGAGAGCTTTCGAAGCGACACGCCATTAGCATTTTTATTAAAAAATATCAAAAAATATATACCGAACAAAGGTGCTACGCCATTTTTCGGTCCATCAACTTCGATAGAGTTAAACAACCGCCGATGGTGGTTTATGAAAATTACCACATGTGTTCTGTTCATCGATTGGGCTTTTAGGCTTTTGTTTAAAATTTATAATTGCAGCGGAAAACCGCTAATTTCAAATGGCTGCAATTGCGGTTAGTTAAGTACATACTACTGTGTAAATTAAGTAATGAGACTGGCAACGTCGCGTTGGATCTGGCAACGTTGGAGGCGCTGGGCTT
>JAOXNN020000082.1:2494536-2531168 GCA_028571205.2 Hydropsyche betteni
TATACTAATTCATACGAATCAATAAATGACAAAAATGTGAAAGTCGTATGATAATTTTAATATAAATTACTCTTCGATATTATAATGATTTTTAACGACCACAGATAAATAAAATCGACATAGTTTTTTATTTATTAAGTACTACGTTTGTGTAATCGCTTCATCCATGAACGAAGCAAAGAATAGCTTTGTTTATGAAATTCAACAACATCTAGTAGTGTATAAGTGCATTATAAGTGAAACATTAAACGTCTTCTGTCAAAAATGGTATTTGAAATGCGTTTCGGCAGTGATGGAAAATCTTTTTTCGTTGAAAAATTTACAAATATTTTTTACTTAGTGTCAGGCAAACCAAGGAAATTTCAATGCCTTTCATATGTATGCTATAAGACACGTTAACTGTCATATTTTACAGGAGAAGTTAAATGATACACTAAGTAGCATCTATACATCACTAGATGTTGCTAAATTTCATAGATAAAGCGAGGTTCTTTGCTTCGTTAGTAGACGAAGCGATTACATAAATGTACCGTAACATATGCAAACATCTTCCTGTAACTTTTTGCCGCACGTATGATTGCAGTATTATTTGTCACTTAAAATCATGTTTAATCACATTTTCCGAGTACAGAAGCGAACTTTAACTCTCAAATTTCAGGATATTGTATTATGTGTAATACGCGAACGCTTGGCAGTTAACTAAATTATAGTGCCGTAGTATGTACTCATGTCATTTAGCAAGTTTCGAGTTTCCAATTCAAGAGCTGGTATATACTTTTAGTACCTTCAGATCCACTTTCCGCGGATCCGATGTCGATTCGGTAATAAAACACACGTCTGAATCCCATTTTCTCTGGATTTACACTGACTTTTCGATTAAAAAGCTTCGAAAAACTTTTGTCGGATTTATTCTACGATTTGCTCGTGTGTTTCAGGTTGAGCGCTTGAAAATGTTACGTGAATATAAAAAAATCTATTTTCGCATCTCGTGTGTACTTGACAGTATGTTCATGAAATTCTAAATATATTCTAATTTTTTTATATTAAATTTAATATTATAAATACTTCACTTTTTTCGTAGACGTATTTTTCGGATATAAGTTTGGGCAGTGTAATTAAGGGTCTTGCAATAAAGAAAGTTTAAATGAGGAATATTTTTTTGTAATAAGTTTCTTCGAACTTTTTTATATACTTTCAAAGTATAATGATTTTCTAATATTTGTTGCTGGATGAGAGTGAAATATTAAAAATTTTCATGCATTTTTTTTAGAAACAAAATATATGCGTGTTCGTCGATGAAATTAAACATATTTGAGATAAATTTATACGAGAGCTTATAAATTGCAAGAATTAAAAAAGTTTACAACGTGAAGTAACTTAAATTAATTGTAAAACTTTCATTCTGTCACTTGTGTTATATAAAATATATATATTGAATTTCAGAACACTTTCTGCGAAAAGCTTACTATAAGCAAAAGGTTATTAGCGATTGTGTCAGGCGCAGATTAATTTTCCCGTTCTTTGAAACGATTTTATATAAAATTTTCACTAAACTTCGAAAAACTGAACATCATAGTTCATGGAAAATTAACTCAAACAATTTTCAATTTTAAACACCGAATTATTTTTAAGAATTAATGTAAATGATGCGACAAATTTGATCGAGGAATTATCTTAAAAACCGAATCTTTAAAACTACATATAAATGATTACTTAAATTAAAAAATAGGTATCTTTTTAAATTTCATACTAATTTCGATGTTGTTTAAATTTCTAGGAATAATTCTGGAGTAATTTTATCAGAGCAATTTGACGCATTAAGTTGAAAATCGATAAACTGAAAAATCTTCCAATTTTCATAGCAAAATTAATTTAAAAAATAGCCAAAAATTGCAGATAATATTATATTATTTGATTATTAATAAACTTAAACCATAAACCTAATACTACTACCATAAACTTAATACTATTTTGTAATAGGAAGACTTTTAGAACTTGTTGGTGTTCAATCTAATGCGCCAAATAATTCAAAGTTATTCTGCAAAATTCGTTCCAGATCTTTTCTCAGAAATGGTATCCACTTCAAAATTAATGTATAAATTTGTAGAAATAGCTCTTTTTAAATGAAAATATTAAATTATTTGTAGTTATTAAATGTTCAGT
Organism: Hydropsyche betteni; assembly: GCA_028571205.2. NCBI lineage: Eukaryota > Metazoa > Arthropoda > Insecta > Trichoptera > Hydropsychidae > Hydropsyche > Hydropsyche betteni. The sequence continues at coordinate 2,496,700 of JAOXNN020000082.1, forward strand.
TTTACAGATAAATTTCGCGATCAAAGTTGTAAAAGTAATATTATATATTGTAGTATTAAACATCTCATATAGTTTACGTAAAGAATGTACCTACATTTAGAATTTTAAAATATTCAAAGTATTTCAATTATGTCTCTTGTTAATCTAATTTGTCAACAATAAAGCTGGCGAAATGTACTGCTTGATAAATTGGCAAAAGTTCGACATCGTCGGCAAACCTCACAAAGTTGCGAAAGTTTACCGTTTACCGTTGCGTTAATCAGAAAAGCCTTAATCAATCAAATATAATTTTCAATTGTTCGTAAACGCCGTTATAATATTAATCGATAATTTTGTCGCTCTTTGACTTTTGGTTCTATTGTACGAATAAACGTTTAAGCGCACCGTTTGAATAATTTATCGAAAGTAGCGTCTGCTTTTCGAAATACATACACGCTTTAATATATATATTTTTAGTTTAATATTCTTCGTATTTTTTAGCTTAAACGATTTCGAGATAATTAATATTTCATATAAAAATAATATTTGAAAGCAATCGAGTCACCGACGTTCATTATACTATATTTCTGCAAATCATTTTTCATTGTGAAGGCTGTTTAAAAAATCAATAAATCGCTTTTCACATTATATTCGAATAAAAAATCGATTTGTATTCAGATTCTGAAAACGTTTCATGATTCTCGCAATGTGTTCGAGATCGAAATCTAACACTTAAAAAAAATCGATCCACCAATAAAATCGAATGGCACATAATGCCGAGGAAAATCGTCGGAATTATGCTGAAATTTCGCAATAAAACGGAAAATTCGCGCCACCTTAATGATGAACATTATTGATGTTAACATAAAAGGCCAAAGACTAACAATTGTTAGGTTTTGGTTTTAAATCCCAATATTCATCGAAGTAAAGTGACAAATGTTTGAAAAAAAGTTGTAAAGTTTTTCATTTAGAGTTTTTTTGAAATTACAGTTAAACATTTTTTTTTGTCAACTGGTGCTAAAAGATTAGTTAAAAAAGGATGCTAAAGACCGCAAATACAAGGTTCAACTTTCTATAATAGGTCATTGTAAATTGTTAATTAGTACAACTGATATCGGTATGTGTATATTATTATTTAAATTAAATATCAATTACTCAATATTATCAAATGCAGCATGCCAATCAATTTAAACTAAAGTCATGTGGTTAATATTATATACGGTTGTGAAAATTTAGAAATGATGGTTTTTTAATAATTAAATATTTTTATTTCTCAAAAACTGCTTTCTTATTATTATCATATATAATACAAAGATTGAACTTGTGATTAAAAATTGACGAGTTCAAATCGTGCATAAAGTATGCACGATTATTAAGGTGACAATACGCCTCTTTTTGGTCGAGACAATATCGTTTTTTTACTGTGCATTTCATCAAAAAAAATTTGATACACCCAAGACTTTTTTAAAACTATCCCCATATGCTAAATTGTTATTTTAAATTACCCCGAAATACTGAACACTCTCCTTGCGTATGAAAAATTGCCAATATTGAATATTATACCATTAAATAAGAAAAGTTGAGTAAATTTATTTACGACACGACGATTACTCGAAAAGATCGCGACCGGCTAAAAATTGTCGTTGTAACATTAATTATAGTATATAGAAAAAAACTGTTGCTTAACAGCATTATATTATTAAAATATATTATATTATTAAAATATTAGATAATCCCGTAAGTGATGTTGAATTTATTATGGTCGTTTTCGATCCTCAATTAAGCCATGTTCGTTGACGTCTTATCACATGTTTCGTGTTATATCTATAATAGAAGATGAAAGTTAAGGCTTAGTCATCAGTTGAAAAATACATACGTCCAAATGTTGTTAAAATTTCACGAAAAACATATACATTCTATTATAGAATTCACCAGCAAAACCCAATATTGACCAATCTTCGCGCTTGTACAATAACATCAAACCTCAAAGTTTTTCCCGCTCAATTTCGAGATTTGACTCCGTGTAACGAAGACTCACTATTTTGATATAATCTCGAGCAATTCAGGTACGGATGGCCAGGGGATAAAATGAAACTGAAGTCGCAACGAGACCGTTAAAACCGGGAAAATTTACTATTCCGGGAGCGTGATTGGATCCCGGCGCCCATGGGGCGAATATGGTGGCTTTTAAAGCTCACCCGTAAATAAAATGAAACGCTACCCGTTTCTGGTTTCAAATAATATCTGATGCTGGTGTCTGGTTGCGTTTTTTCAATTTCTGTAGAAATATGTCTTTAGTTTACGTCTCATATTTTATTGAACTGTTACTACAAGTTTTAAAAATAACTAGTGGTAGTATCCGGCGTTGCCTGAGGCTTAAATTTTAAATCAAATTATTTTTTTAATTTAAATTCGTCAAAACAACAACATAAAGCAGACCGCGTATTGTCGCGTATTATTATTAGGGATTTTTTTTTGTGGACCGTCCCGTTTTGGGTTCTGGGAAATATGGTTACCCTATTTTGATGATTCAAAAAATTTCTCGACAAAAAAATACATATACATACCAATTTTCGTGAGTGAAATGGCAAAAAACAAATATACAAACATCCATTTTTACATATTATATATAGATATTCAGTTTTTTAAACTTCAAATTCAACCTATTTGAAGTATTATTAAAGCCATTTTTATCAGGGGCAAATGGTCCATTTTTATCATGGCGAATGGAACATGCCCTGAATATCTATTGAAAAATCCCCAATATTTAATTTATAAAAAAGTGAAAAGTTCTACAGAACTTTTGCAAATCAAATTTAACTTTTTAAACGTCAAATTCAACCTTTGAAATATCAAATCAAACCTTTAAAAAATCACATTCAATCATTGGAAAGTATTAATAGCTAGAAAGACCTTTGTTATATTAATAATCATGAATTTTATAATCTCAGTAAGTGATTTTTATAAATTTTTACATTCATAAATAATTACATTTTTTATTAAAAAAAAACAACAATAGGTATCACTATCAAAAGGTTTAATATGAAAAGTTCAAATGATTGATTTTGGAGTTTAAAAGGTTAAATTTCATTTGTATATTACAAGGCGTGCAAAAGCTGAAATGAGAAATTATGTAATTATAAGTTTAAATTTAGTATTAATGTAAATCTGTTTCATTTTTTTCACCAATAAATGGTGCGGTTTCAAAATGGGTTTTCCTGTATAAAAATAGCAAATGTTTTAAAAGAGAAATTCGGTAGAAAACAACAATAATGATAGCGCGATATTTTCCCATCCATAAAACTCAACACTGAAATATTCGATTTTAATACTTTACATTACACCGTGCCATCAAACCTCAAATTATATCAATAAATTGCTTATTGTCGACATAAATTTTGACATGCGCGTATATGTAACATATAAATTCGAAATGAAATCAAACGAGTATACACAAAGTATAAAAACTGTGGTTTTTCACAAATTTAAAATTCAAAACCATGTAAATATTATTAAAACGTACAAAAAATAAAACATCAGATAATCTTTAAGAAAAAATAAAAATTCTAGAATTTTTCACGGCGACCTGCGTTCTGCAATTCAAATAAGTCTCTCAGAAAATCTTTCTCTCTCTCTTTTCCGAAAACATGGAAATTTTACGTTTTCTTGTTCGGACTATATATAGTATATAACCTTACTGGACAACCCTGCATAGTAATAATACTGTTACGGATATGTCTAACCACACATTTGAATTACTGCTCTCAACTAAAGCTGTGCCACGCATATCGCTTACGTTTGAAATTCATGTTTCCATCACACATAAAATACTCGGGTATACATAAATTTACGTATATTTTCGGAAATTATTATTGTTTGTGAAATATTCGATTGTATATACTATTATACTTTGAGATAAAAATGGGAATATTTTTGAGTTTGAAGATTTTTAACATGGTATACCGAAAAATTCAAAGTTGTTCTGCAAAAACCGCTCCAAGATTTTTCTCAGAAATTATAACACCGTCAAAATTAGTGTATAAATTTTCAAAGATACCATTTTAAAACAAAAATAATCACTTATAATTATAAAAATTCTGTTTTTTTAGATAAATTGCGCGACCAAAATAGTCACATATTGGCAAATCGTGTATGCGAAAAAGCAATACATTTTTTTCAATCGAGAATTTCTCTCAAAAAGGTCTTAAATTTTTTATACCGAACTTGCAGTGGCCATACATTATTCATGATATTGGGAATGTTCTTTGATTTGAAATATTTTTATTTAAATGTAACATAATTAAAAAAGGTCAATATTTTTTTGATATACGTGACATTATTTCAAAACACGCTTCAACAACAATTGCTCTTCTTTTTCAGAAACTTCTTTCAGAAAAGCGTCCTTTATTTTTTCCAAGAAAAAATAGTCACTCCCTCACTCGAAGTCTACCTTTCGCCAATCCCCGCAGCTCGCTCGCGACATCGTTCATGCTTTAAGCGCGGATTATTCGCCTCCTGCGATATACTTGTATCCTTACACTAGGTCAATGCATAAGTCTCATCGTATTTTTTCAATGGTCAAATATTTGTTTTAGAAATTTTTGAAACATCTAAGGACCATTTTTGACATTTTCGATTATGCGAATTTTATAAAAATAATAATGCGACCACGAAAAATAAAAATTCTTGTAATTTATATGTTACAGTTCGAGTGTTCATTTCGTTTGCGCATGAACAAACTAGTCTTTTTATACACCTTCTAAGCAGCTCTAGTCCAATTGTTAGTGTGGTATGACAATTTAAGTTGTTTGCACTCAGATAATGCTCTTATGCTAAATATCAATAATAATGATCAAGAAATACGCGTAGTGTCTACCCGTCGTGTCAGTTTCAACTTCGAGAGTTTATTTTGAACACGTTTTCAAAACTCAAGCTAAAACGCTAACCCAACCTAGCCTAAGCATGATACTTATGGCGTTTATTTTTAGTTTAGATATGTCGGTAAAATTTGACAGTTAACATTCAAACTAAAATCGATAGTTTGGGTATACCCAAACTAGTATGAGTATAAACCAAAAAAGTGAACACTTGAACTGTGACATATAATATAAAACTACTCAGTTGTAATTTTTGAAATTCAGATCTGGAAGTTTATCACTAACTGATAAAAATAATAATGAAATGTTACTAGCTATAATTAATGTTGATCGACATCAAAATATTAGAGAGATCATTTCGAAAATATGAGTCAACCAATAAAAAAGTGTATCGCATCGGTTTAGTTACAAAATACGATGACCCTTAAATAAAATTTAAAAAAAATACGTTTAAACTTTTGCATTGACCTAGTATATATAATATATAATATTTTTGCGTATTTATAGCATTTATTCTGGTGCCGAGTACACGAGCGCACTCAAAGCTGGATCCGTGCATCCATTATCCGCCATTATCTCGACGTTTCCATCGTTTTTCGCTTGTTTTCCCGCGCCTTTTCGAAAAAGAGTCCTCCTATGCCTTTGTCGCAGTCGACCCGGTCGGCGGTTTGTCGCCGATAAGGGTAGAACCTACTTTCAATTCTGATCGTGATATATGTATGGTTGGTAAGTGAAACTTAGGCAATTTACGAGGGCTTAAAACAGTATATATTATAGTATCATTTATTTATTTACTAAATTTGTTCGAGAAAATGTGAGCCGCTATGTATGAAAGTGGTGTGCACGTTAATTTTGAAAAAATAATGAGTTAAGTTGAGATTTACGTTGACAAGGATGTTCTCTTTGTGTGTTTCTAATAAAAAAATTCAACACAGCGTATTATAGTATTCCCATGAAATGAACACAAGATATTCCAGTATAAAATACTTCAATAATTATATTTGAAAATGGCGTATTTCCACCAACTATTTACGCTTGAAATCCGATATTATATCGCCACATTTCGAAATCGGCCGTGTTATATTTTTACTGTCAATTATAATATTATATGTATTATAAATTTACTATTTTTCCATAATATAATTACTTGGATTTGTTTACATCCGTACATGAATCATCAAATATAACCAAAAATTTAATATTTTAGTGAAATATCTTTCATCCATTTCACTATGCTGACATACAAAGAGGATATCCATATTAACTTAGACTTAAATAATTTTTTTTTTCAAAACTAGCCCAAAAAATTTTAACAAATTAACAGCTCATAATGTTTTTCAAGTTCCGATATAAGTAAAAATGGCGTAGTTAATTTTCAATTCCAAAAATCCTTTTTCAGTTATATTTAATCCAAAATTTAAAATTTATACGTATAAATCTTGATATTTATAAAACTTTGAAAAAAAATAAGTCAATTACAAGAGAACATAGTTTTTAAATATTGAAAAACGCAAAATCTTAAACATTTCAAAAAAAAATGGAGATACGCCACTTTCAAATGTATAATAATATAACTGCTCATATATTTTTTTGAATAAAATATTTCATTATAATGTTTTTAGTATGAAAATTTTGGTGACCTATATAAAGGGTTCTTGAGTTCCATTTTTGCGCATTGCCGGTGTAAATTTTCATTTGCAAAAAACGCACAACTTTTTTTCACGAGTATGAAAGTGAAGAAAATACCGTTTCATGCGAAAACGTCAAACTTCTGCGTTGCGAATACAGTCCCGCGTACTATCAATCATACGAACGACTAAAAAGAAAATTAATATCGAAGCGAAAGATATATGAAGCCTTATATTAAAACGGCTAGGCCATATTTTAGAAATTCCATCAAACGAATTCACAAGAACAACTCGCCATTATATCAATACATCGTTCTCGAAACGGATAATACAATTATCCGGAAAGAATTCCCGACGGATTCGACAATTTTATTTTCATATAATAAAAACAAGTACCCGAGCAATGCCGTTGAATTTATCAGCCTTATTATCGTGGAATATATATATATACATATATATAACGGTTGTAAGGCTGTAGTCAGGCCACGTTCGTTATCGTTCGCACAATTTTCCACAACTAATTCCGAGTACACATTCGCAATTATCGGCGAACAAGCGCGATATCGTGTGCAAATAAATAAATATACACACCACGATATAATACGGTGAGATATAATAATATGAGGTGTTCTTTGGGTGCCTCATTTCCATACGAGCACCCATGTCAGGTGTTTCCAAACTTACAGGCACCGCCATTTTCGCGAAAGGGTCAAACGGGAATTCTTATCAATTATTAATTCGTACAATAGCTAGTTTTGTTAATAATCGTTTGTATTATAAAGTGCTTGAGAGAAATTGAAAAGGGTTTGGAAAAATTTTAGGATTGGATTATGTGCTTTATTTTTTTTATTTCTGTGTGTGTTATTTGTGATATTGCTTATTTCAAGTACGACGCAATTTTTTTTTACCGTATATGAACGATATCGAGGGATGGCGTTTCGTTGATGTTATTTAAAACTAAACGTTTTAATTTTTAGAAATTTGAACTTTTTCATTGCCTTTCTTTTCACCTAACACGAATTTAGTCTTATAGATAAGAATCGGGGTTTTAAATAATAAAAAATAACTATTGGTACTTAATATATACAATAAAAAGAAAGGACTGAAAATGAAAATAATGAAAAGGATTAGTCCAAATTTCGGTGAAAATAATCAACAAAACACCGTTCTCCTGTATTTTTTCACATTCGAGGCAAAACAGTTTTGTACCGTACGTAAACCAAGCTATTTTGCAAACATCACGCATTGAATTCAATTCAATTCACCATAATAAAAAATAATAATTTAATAGAAAATGGCTATGAATAAATAATAAGAACCATCTTGAATTGAATCGTGAAAATACTCGAATTAAATAAATACAATATCGGGCACATATAAGTTCGAAAAGACTTCAACGAAATTTCAGCAAACCTGAAATAAAATTTCCATAGACATATTGAGGATTCGATCGCTTCCAGCAAATTCCCGGCATCGCGATATATAATAATTGACACGTCCCACGTGTTGACAAGCGGCAATAACGTGCATAACAACACACGAGCACATCGGTTTGATTATTATTGGCTTTCGACAGGTGCTGCATGGTAACAGCACGTCGTGTCACGGCCACTGATATCTCTGATCCTCGATGACTGATTACTTCCACGAAGATTTCCAAAAAATCAATACGTGCTATTGCGATTCGAGCTGAAATGCGATGATTATTCGAATACACACATATATTATATATATACATGTGGAATTCTAATTGTTTGCAGTTGAAATGTTTAATTGTGCAATAAGTAGTTTTGTTTATTCATTTAATATAAACGAAATGAATTTTTAAGAAAACTGTGTATTGGAAACTCAGATAAATCGATGATACGTATAATTCAATAACAGTTCGATTTTTTTTAAATAACCATATATTTTTGATAACTATACAGTTAGTACCTCGACTTACGACGGAGATACGTTCCTGAACCTCGGTCGTAAGTCGAATCTATATATGGTTTTACTTACTTTTACTAATAAAATAATGAAATAATAAATAAATAACATTTGAAAATATTTCACCGTTTTGCTCCATCATTTAAAATTTTTGTATTCTTTGATTAATTAAATTAAAAGTAACACCCATTTTTTAAATACGAAATTTTGGCGGTTTTAAATTTCTCCATATTCATTTCTCACATCCGCTTATCATTCAATTTTTGCTCGTAAGTGCGAACCGTCGTAAGTCGAGGACTACCTATACCTATAAAACACCTTTATGTAGATATGTCAATTAAAAATAATATAGAACGCAAACTTTTTCAAACTATTTTATATTAAAATACAAAATAATGACAACGAACACTTAATATCACCGAATTACCAAACTTTCCCTTATTTTTATGGTTAATTTTTTTGTCCTCAAAACGCTGAAACGTTTTTGTTCTTATTTTATTTAATAAATAATTTATATAAACTATTATTTTCGATTATTTCAATTCGACGTGTTCTGACAAATCGAATGATACATGCCCGCCTACGTATTTCTTGTACCGTGTCGGAAACGTGTCAAACATACATATCCGTTCAATATAACACCTGGAGGTGTATTTTGTATTTGATTCTGGTAAATATCGTATACACTATTTATAATAAGACATAACAAATAAGTTTTACATATATTTGAACTGTTGATGCACGAAAATTTAAATTCAGCGACAATTTAATTCGCAAAACATTGTTAGGTTTTCACATATGAAATATTGAGCGATGTTATCTCTGTTGATAAAACGTGAAAGGTTTTCGATTATCGAACGAGCGGAGGTTAAATTAACGTTTTGTTTATGTGCGAAATGAAATGTGCGGTATTTATTTGCTCTTTATGACTTCGCAATGAAACGGAAAATAAATAAATTTTTGATCAATGCTGTTTGAAGACAATAAAAGTTTTTGTTTTATAGGTGTTGATGTATGATGAGTTAGAATGGAGATAAAAAATTATATTAAAAATCTCAAACAAAGGACGAGAGTAAAAATTTATACGAGGAAACGTGCATGTGACGTGGAAATCCTAATTTATTTATATTCCAATTTTTGCTTTAACATTCCTAGAGGACCTCAACCAGAATTAATTGCCCCTTCACTATCAATACAGAATGATGAAGAGGTCAGTTTCGAGTATTTTTAGGAGAGATGTGAGTGTTGAGAAAAAGTGAGACGAGAAAGACTATACATGTTTAAAAAAATCATTAGTATATAATTTCAAGCATTGACTTATAAATCAAATCGATCATAAAAGTAGATATGAAACATATTTTTTTGATCGAAAAAATTCGGTAAATGTTTGATTAACTTTATACATTATAAATAGTTATTAAAAAGTTCAAAATATGTAACTTTAATAGAATGCAATGTAATATTTAATATGATTCATATTCATCAAATTATATTTGTAAAATTACAATGGATGTATAATGTTACTATTAAAACTTTACTAACAATACAATGTTGTAGACTCTTCAATATAGAGGTATGTTATGTATTCTCCGTATTGTAGAGAACATAAAAACATATTTATATGTAGAGATCTATTGACGTGCGGTCCATATACTATATGTTATGGATGCGGCACATCCCTTAAATTTCAAATGTGCCAGCGAAATAAAAATAAATTAAAAAAAAATGATAATCGGTTGCAGAATAAGTAGGAGAATAAACAGGGAGTCTCATGTTTCGAATTTTAATTTCAGCTAATTTTTAATCTGTTATAAAAGAGCTATAAGCAATGATGTAAGACTAAAAAAATAATACCAGAACGCTCAATTTACACAGCCTATTTCTTTTTTTTAAATAGCTAAGTAATAATGATTTTGATTATAGACATCAAGACCGGGAGTATTTATTTATGAAGTAAATGTCCTAGAACCATGTAAAATAAGCCAAAAAGGCGCCATAGGGGAAAATTTTTTTTCAATTGTTTGACTCAATCAATTGTATCATCAAAAACAATAAATCTACCTCATTTTTACTAACAGCCTTTTTTTCTTTGGTTAATTTATCAATATTTCTACAACAAGCAATTGTAGACTCAAAGCAAAAATAGCGCCACAGGCGAAAATGTTTTCAAACATCTTATTTATCAATCAAACTATATCACCTTAAAACTATCAATTTACTTATTTTTCAATATTTTCACAAAATTTTTTAAAACATTCAAAAAAGTAAGTACAATTAAATACATAACCCGGAAAAACGGGACAAATCAAAGAACGAACGAACAAAAGACACGACAAAAACGGGTCATTCACGGCGAAAACGGGGCGTACCGTATTTCCCCGAAAACAAGACCCAGTCTTATATTAATTTTACACTCTAAAACTGCACTAGGTCTTATTTTTGGGGTAGGTTTTATATAAAAAGTTATAGAGAAGCGTCAAATAAGTTAAGTTCACACGTTGTCTCTGTACAGCTGCTCTATCTAAATTTATCATCTAACCTTTAGGTTAGATTAGGTTAGGTTAGGTTAGTTCAGTTCTCAAAATTCGAGCAAAAGCTAAATATGGCTCGTTTGACGCTAAATAAAATTTTAAATAATGCTAAATTTAAACAAAGACGCATTTCGCCGTACCGGAGAATTGCCGCTCGAGCACCTTCATACAACGCCAATACGACGTTTTTTTCACTAGCTCTTATTTTCGGACTAGGTCTTATATTAACCCTTTCCACTCGTTGGGCGCGCTGGACTCACCACGGCTTGTTATAGCATATTCATTCCATAATCCGTATTTTTTTTTCCGAGTATACGGCATACCTACAGCGGAAAACTCTACGAGCGCAAAGGGTCGAAACCACAGCACGTCTCATTCTCGACGAAACCCGTCATTGTCATCGTATTCAAAGCGTTCTTTAAACCGGCCACGAAAACGCATCATCTCCTCACCCATCCGAGCGCGGACCCCGTCTAAACGAGTCGTCCACCGACACGGGCATTCGGCAAGTGAAACAACAAGCAAAGTGCACGTCGAAGGCTTCGCAAAAAGCATTGCGCAGGCGCCGAGGGGCGCGAGTGTCCGGGGCCGGGCCGGGCCCGGGCATTGCGCGCGCCCGCCTCGACCGCCACGGACGCCCGCACTAGTCCGCCCCTGGCGCCGACACGCAAACTTTCTCTCAGGTTCGTTGCATTTGCTTCTTTTGCGTTTTCGAACTTTTTGTTCGCGGCGATCGGACTCGAATGTTGTGTGATTTTTTAGAAATTTCGTTCGATCGTTTTTATTTATTTGATAAGTTTTTAAGCCCCACAAAATTATATAGATCTTTGAAATTGTTTCATACTACTTTTTGTATTACTAGCGATAGTACGTGGCGACTTATATTTTAAATCATTTTTTTTTTTTAATTCAAATTCATTAAAACAACAGCATAAAACAAACCGCGTATTGTAGTGAATTATTATTGGGGGAAAATTTTTTTGCGGACCGTCCCGTATTGGGTTCTGAGAAATATGATCACCCTATTTTAATGATACACAATCTTCCCAACAAAAAAATATATATACATGCCAATTTTTATGGTGATGGGTTAAACAGTATTTGAGCTAAACAGCATCAAACAAATATATTATATATTCAAACATCCATTTTTATATATATAAATAGATAGATATGATAGTGGTGAAAAAATCTGGGTTTTCTCAAAAAAATTTTTTGTTCTCGAATATATGCATAAAAATAATGTTTTCATATACAGAAAAACTCGTTTAATATGAATCATAACTAAATACTATATACGTATATCTTTAACATGAAAAATATTTCTGTCCTTTCAGTTTTATTATATGTTAAACGTTTTCCATTATATAGGACTTATAAGTCTCAGTTAAAAAAATATATAATATTGATCATAAAATATATGGTTGAAATTAATTTTTATTTTGGTCGATTTCGTCATTATAACTTTTTTCGTTTTGATTATTTAATCAATTTCTTGTCTTTGGATTCGTATCGAGTACGATAAATTTACTTTTCTAATTGGTATTTTGTGTGTTTATGAGAAAACGTATTGCGCAGATTGCAATACGTAAATTGCGCAATAGTTTAAGTTTTTTTAAATATCTATACGAAATCGAAACAAATGGAAAATTTAATCATTTTAATACGCTCAATATAAATTCAAAAATTTTAAATAAATCGTATCATCTTATATTTCATTGAAAGCATGAATGAATATATTTTACCGATATTTTTATACGAAAATAATTGTTTTTCGCGTACAAATATTTGTTTGGAATCATTTAATATTTTTCCACTTTTCTTCTCTCGTGTGGGTGCTTATAATTGAACTCTTTATACTTTTGTTTCTCTTACCCTTCAGGCTTATTTTTTCTTTTATACAATTTGTGTTTCCGAGTCGTGAAAAAATCGTATTTGTGTTAATTGAAATATTTGTGTATTCATAAGAATAAAAATAAAACAATTTCTCATTTACAGTCGACTTAATAAGCGTACAACGAAAAACCATAATAATTTTATATTTATACAGCAAAATTTCTCAAAATTCCGTCTTTGTTCATTGAATTATCAGTCAATTAACGAACGGACAGTTGTTTGCCGAGTTAATTATATTATACACTCCACTTTCGTCGTAAATTGGCAATTGATTATTCACGTAAACGTAAAACGTCTAAAATAAGTAACACATATTGTACGAAGCAACGTAAACACGTACATTGTTATGCTAATACGGATAAAACAAAGCGTACGTGGAATTTATTTGTTTGTATTAATTAATGGAAAGTCTTAATTGATAGACGAGTCTAAAATTAGAAGAGCGGGTTTTAGAGTGAACTCGTGAATTGTTGGGAAAATTTTCCTTCTACATATTATAAATCCCACTTCTGTACATCACGGACGAAAACAAGGTAGTTCACGTTCAATTGAAACTCCTCGTGATTTATTTCGACATACCAGTTTATTTGGGAGCTTTCCGATTTTTTAATTAAGAAAAAAATATTTTTTTTCGGTTCGACGATTTATTTCCTGAAGGGGTCAATGAGTTTTGGGTACTTTGGTCTTTAATTTTGTGAAACAAGAAAGTGTTTTTTTAAAGCATATACAATGCATATCTGCAAAAGACAATATTATATGAACTTTTATTGAAAAATAAGTGAACATAATATACAGTTTTTACGCATTGAATTTAACGTTTTACACTTCAGATTCAATAATTCATAATAATTAATTTCATTGATTACTATGACCACGATAGATTGTAGAATTATGACCCAAAATTGGTCGCCAAAATTATATAAATCGGGCAATTCATAAAATTTTGGCGAACCAATTCGCAAAGACTTCGCGTTCAATTAATTTCCACTAAACAAAAGTCCTTTGAATCGTTTTAAAAATTTTCATTTGCAAAAAAACTCTTGTAAATTGATATCGTGACAAGTGTTTTTCGACGTCAATTTATTACCCGGCAAGAATTTTTGCAAGAAAAAAAAAACACGACTTCTTCCTTTGTAAATGTGCGATTTTAATTCTCGTATTTCGTATATAGCAAGCAATAAAATAATAATAGTCAATAAAGGGGGAAACCGTTTAATAAATTCCATTCGAAGTAAACGAATTGGAAATTTTTCCCTACTGAAGGATATATGTACAATATAAGACGCAATGCGATTTTGTTATTAAACATTATATAATATATAATATTATAATAAGTATCATATTAATTTTATAGAGAAAAAGTACCCGCCAGCAGTTTTTCGACATAAATTTTTCCGTAAACGCCTGTTTTGTGATTACGAAATGTATTTTCGTTTATTTATGAAATTCATTAATGAAATTCTCATTTCGTCCTTTTTTTATAAATCTTTTGTCACTCACAAAATTCTCAAATACTTTTATTTTTGGTTTTGCTTATATTAAATGTCTATTAATAATTTTTATAAAAATATTTTAACAATTATACATAATAAGTAAAATTCTAATGCGGTTTTATAAGCGATCTGAATTTATATAGGGCGACTACTGAAAGACTGAAAGGTTTTTAATAAGTCTCAACTGATTCGTTTTTACTTCATTTTTTTAGAGATTATACAGAGCCTATTTACAGATGAAAATGAGTATACATGATGTACAATAATAATCGACACTCATCAGACTTTTCTGTTCTAATGAATGATCAATTATCGAAAGTTGGAAAAAACACCGCAACAAATAGTATTATATATTTTTGAGGATACAATTGACGTTGATGTGCTTTCTTGACATTTTCAATATCTGAAAATATGCAGTTTTGTTTTGATGATATGCTCATTTAAGTAAAAATAGCCTCATCGCTCACTATTAATTAATTTTGCATTCAAATATTGATGGTATTTTGAACAATTGATCTTTCACTGGAATAGAAAAACCTATTGAGTTTTACTTGTTACTATACATGAAACGTAATAATTTTAATTTCCAAGAGTTTTTTTATAAATTTCATGAAAATGAAAAAGATTTAAAATGAATGAGTAACGATTTTTCAGTCCTTAAGTGACCACTTACATCAAGCAAATTCGCATTGTGGCAAAACGATAAATATAGCTCTGAATTCTGGACATTCAAATCGCATTGTTTGCATGACACAAATCGCTCTTGATCACGGCATTAAGTAAATAATAACTAATTAATGTACGAGCAATTGATGCAAGTCAATTAAATTTAATCACTATCGATCGGCATTTGAACGGAAAACGGCAATTAGACAAATGCAAATTGGCGATACGAAAATTGGGACGTCGAATTTTCGCGAAGGCCGCATTTAAACTAAGAGAATCATTTTGATTAACCGGTTCAGGTGGATTTTTTTTTGTACAATCGTAATCTTTTTAGTGAATCCAATTTTTTTATTTAAATGACCTAATTATTTACAAATTTATATATTATACATTATTTTGTGTCTATGGTCTATGTTATTTTTATATATTATACAACTATTTTAAAATTTATTATATAAGTTTACTTCACTTTTATTTTAGAAAAAACTAAACGTCAAGAGTTGGGTGAATGTCGCATTTCTCAATTAATAATTCTAAATGTATTTATTGCTAAACGCATGAGTGGATTGGTCAAATAAGTTTTTATCATTTATTGAACCTATCTTATTTATTTGAGCATACGGATTGAAAATACGCACTATTATTTACTCATATCCTTTTAAATTGTCATTATAAACGTAAAAAATTATAGAATTTCAATAAAACGTAGATGCACTTTATAATTTCATTGCAAATCAGCGATTAAAAGTTGGCAATTTGTTTTCTTTTTTTTTTTTGAATAAGCCACTTTTTCGTCTTTATAGCAAAAAAGTACCATTTCGTGTCGATGAATTCAACTTTTTATACTATATATCGTATTGGTATCTCCCTTCGACATGTTTTATCGATTCATCAATGTAATTAAATGTGTGAGTACATAATGCGAACATAAGGGAAATACAGGTGTTTTGAGATAGGAGGCATCCGAGATAATGTTTTCCTTTCATGTGAAAATAGCATTTCGAAGCAGGGAAATCTTTCTAAATATAGTCATCCCTTTAACGATATTACAAGATACAAGGACTGGAAATTCATGAAAAATTCCATATAAAATCCTATTTAAGCGCACGCTCTCGTAAGGACTCCGACTTATTTTTCAATTTCAATTTATACACGTCGAATAACATCTGCGTTCCAGCATTTCTCAAACTGTCATACGAAAACTATCCAAAACGCTCGCTCATACAAATATTTATATTTTCATTGAATTCGTCATGCTCAGAATTTTTTTTCACTTTCGTGAAATTTTATAAAAAAATTGCTCCGTTCTATTCGTATGTCTGAATTGACAAACAAAGTACATGGCAAATTATTGAAAAATTCATCGTAGGACTTTTCTGTCAAACGGGATTTTCCATTTTCACACGTTTCAAAGTGAAAATGTGCGGAAAACCTTTATTGTTATTGACGGCTTCGCCATGGGTTCGTACCCATTATAATATAATAAAACTATTTCTAGGTCGAAAGATAGCGTATGTAAAACACAATTTTAACTTAGCAAAATCGATTGCACGAAGTTATATATAGACATATATTTGAATTTATCGACACTTAAAATACCGCATATATTATACGTTTACAAGTTTGAGGCTTCGAAACTTTGTAGTTCTATGATATTGTGAGAAATTTTAGCTGTCGATCTTATTTCGTTAAATTCCTATATGTTCCACTTATGTTAAAAATAGTCGATAGAATGATATCGATAGGTTTTGTTATTTCTGTTATGTATTTAGAAAAAGTGTTTTATTTTTAGGGCAACATTGAAATATTTGTGTTCCAAAACTGTCACAATTCAAAAATAGTATCATTTGTAAAGATAGGCTTTCTCTGCGTTTAACTTTTCGTATTTAAAACGATAAAGCGTGTAACGGGAAATAAAAGAAAGATTTACATTAATTAGCATTTCAATACAAATTTAGTTCTATTTAACTAAGAACAATACACACATAATGAATATTAACCCTTTTTGTCATTTTCAATTTATTTTATCTTTAACAATGAAAATTGAGGAAGCTAATAATTCTTAAATAATTAGAATCTACGAGTAAAAACGATTAATTATTCATAATATTTACATAGATTTTCTAGGATATGACTTAAGCACGTAATCCGTCTAGGCATGTTATTAACAAAATTCAATTTCAAATGCATAAATAAATAAATTTTTAACGATTATTATAACTACCTCGCCTCTAAATCTGTGAATATTTCAATTTTCTTATATAATAGTAACAAAATACTATTTATTATTCATTTACACATTAAGTACGTTACGCAACGTTTGTGAAATCGCGTTTTCTATGAAAAACGCAAAAAATCTTGCATTTTTTGTGAAATATAAACAAAATTTGCCATCCATGTCAAAATGATTTTTTCCAAATGATGACTCTTCAATTTTTATCTATAAAAAACAGCAATTTTATGATTTAAAAAACGAGCTTTGCGTTTGAAGTTCTTTTTAACTACATTGCGACCCTCTGGTGTTAGAAATTAAAATTTTCCCCAACCTTCCATAAGTATCAATATACAATATTTCAAAAGGCATGCAAACTATTACATTTGGAAGATGACTATAATGACTAGATAACTAGATGGCTATGTTCATTTGTTCATCATCATCATCATCAACAACATCAGCAACAACATCATCAACATCATCAACATCAGCATCATCAACATCAACATCATAAAAAAATTAAAAAAAAGTCGCGAGCGTCATCAACACAGACAGACAAACGGACAGACAGACATGTGGACAGACAGATGGACAGACAGACGGACAGACAGACGGACAGACACACAGAAATCCGCTATTATATATAGGGGATAATACATCAAAAAAATCAGACAACATTAACAGACGGCATTAGATTTCACAAAAAACGCTAGAATTTTTGCGTTTTTAATAAGAAACGCAATTACGTAAACGTTATTTAATAAAAAAAATTAATTTATTTTTATTCATAGACCGAAAAAACACATATCATCAATCACAAAATTACATAGAATCGATTTTTCACAACGGCACACAAATCCGTTGGAAAATTCGAGTTTTCTCGACCTAGATTTTAATTAAACCACACCACGATAAATATCGCGTCTGTTACATGGTGTCAGTCCATAATTTAAGGTGTATGTAACGATGGCATGCCTCTGACGAAGATCTCGTGTGCGTAATGTGCCGTGATGATGCAATATATGTGCTCTGTGAAATTTTCCACGTGACGTCGCACGTGACCAGGGCAAGGAAAATAGGGATTCCGGAACCAACCATGTGAACCTTTTCTCAGATGGAAGTCTGGTCCGATAATTCCGAGAGGGATGAAAATTTGTTGCTAATTCGAGTCGCGTGTGGGAATTAAATCATGATTTTGTGTCGGTAATTCGAAACGTCTGTATAGTGAAAGGTCTTTTTAAATACTATTGAACTTTTTGTATCGTATTTAATTATGAAAAGAAGGTGATTCTAAAGGATTTTGAATATCTAGGCTCATATAGGTAATTTTTATTGAAAAAAGTCACTGAAACGTTAAAACCTCAACACAAACTTATGTTGATTATGGCCGTTGTTATTTGTCATATGTTGAAGCTTTTATTATTGTTATTAAAAACTTTTGATAATCAGTCTTTTTAAGAGTTTTTGAAAACTCTCTTCAGTAAAAAAAAACCCCCGCCGATTTGAACGTGTGTAAAACCATTCCTTATTAATTACAATCAAATCAATATATTTGTTATGCTGCATTTGTATTATATAATCGTTTCATCCAAAAATGAAGCGAAAAATCTTCCTTTTTCAATGATATTTAATAACATCTAATGGAGTATAAGAAAAATTTAGCATAGGGGCATTATTCAAAGTCTTTTGTCAAATATGACAGTCGACGTGTCTTAGAATATACTTATGGAAAGCATTAAAATTTTCTCGCTGAGCCTGATACTTTTTAAAATATATTTGGAATTTTGACACATTTACGAAAAAATATTCGGTACCACTATCGTACGGTATGACAACTGATATATTTGTCAGAAGAGATTAAATTATGCATCTATGCAATGTGTCTACATTAAATGGTGCCAATATATCATCAAATATCGTTTAATTTCATAGAAAAAGCAAGATTCTTTGCTTCGTTCTTAGACAATGTAAATACACAAATGTAATATAACACCAGACTGCTTATATTCAAAAATCGAAATATTCGATTAGACTAAATCTTTTTGGATACAAATAATTTTCATTTAAATTGAAAAATTTAATACAGTGAAACCCTTTTTTTACATTTTCGAAGAGAGCGACAAAAAAATGTTATTAGAATAAAAACATAGATTATCGGCTTAAAATTTAAAAATAGAGGTAATCTGGACAGAAAAAATTGAACGTAAATATGACAGAAGAAAAACATGAATTTCAGCCACGTAAACTTGAGGTTTTACGGTATTTTAATACAGAAATGTATGAATGCGTGTATAGAATGATGCATTACAAACGCGCTCTTGATGATAAATTTCCGATGGTCCTGTTCAATTTGTTAAAATCCAATTTCAATTCAAATACAAACAAATTTGAAACCATTTCAGTGAGTTTCAGCACGAAATTAGAATGAAATATTTATCAAACAAAAACGTTGAATTATTCATGAGAAATCGCTACATTTTGCAAAATTGTTTCGAACCTACGATAAAAATCCTCCCATTCGCTGTCGTAGTTGAAATAATACAATTGAACTTTTTTTTTAAATATATAAATTGCACAAGAGACATTACGTTTATTCAGAGGTTATAAAGAGAAAATAATTCCTTCAATTTAATGAAGCGTGTAACGGAGGCTTCACTTTTTAAACACGAAATTGCAAAACAAACTCGTGTTTACGGACGCTATCTCGCATTGCAAACTTTGCTTAACTCGAAAAACGCCAAAGCCAAACGTCTGAAATGCGCTTAATTTTCAGCCTCCTGAAAATTTCGGATCGTTTCGAATATTTCGGACTCGATAAAATCTCGACGAGGGCCGCAAAAGGAATTTCTAGTGCGGGCGAAACCCCTTTTAGTAATGTCAAAAAGAAAAATAACACATATGAGATTTTCGAAATATAAAAATAAGTGTACCGAATGAACGTTTTATTTAATCGGTTTCAAGATTGGTATTCATATTGTAAAAGTTTTAAAATTTATCTATCTTATAAATGGAAAAAATAAGTAGGGGAAACTCGAGTAATTCTGTGATAGTTTGATTTGAGTCGATTTTTTAAAACGTATTTATGACCACTATGTCTACTAGAAATTCACCAGTAGATATGAAAAATCGGGCTAGTATAATTTAATGATATTATAATTATTCATATATTATGCTAGTATAGACTTTTTTTGTGACAGGTTTTTCCATTAAAATGAATATGATCGTCTTAAGAATTTGAATTTACTGTAATATCACGAATTTAAACGTATCAGATTTGATGATTTGAGGAAATATCGCATAAAATTAATCAAGATTTACAACATCTAAATAAAATTTCGTTAAAAAAATGTATATATTATACTTTGAGATATAAAAGTTTTTAAAATTAATTTATATTAGAATACGAAATATTATATTGTCAACGAGCGCACAATATTAGCAAATCACCTAAGTTTTCTCTATCAGAAATGTTTTATTTAAACTTGCAAAACACAGAGATAGAAAAGGAAATTGCACCATAGAGATGGTTTGAAATGTTGAAATATACAAAAAGAAAATACTGAGAGGAAAAACAGATGAGAGGATTGGCTGCAGCTGAAAATATAGTACGCGAGCGTATTTAATCTGAAATCTCTTTACGAAACCTTTTTATTTGTCTTTTAATATAAATATTTGTTTTTAGAAAAATAATCTCAAATGCAAAGCTCAAATGTGTATTTTTATACTTCATTTATTAGTTATATAATATGAAAAATTCATACAAAAAACAGCCAATTCTATATATTATTATAAATAGATTTCCGATAAGCTCATGTGAAAACCAAACGTGATTTCATAAAATTTTCTAGTAAAATATTCAATTTTATGTTTTCGTTTTATAGTCACTCGATAAATTAAAAATAAGCATAACTGAAGTCTTATAACATTTGTATTATAATTTTCAACTACACTTTTCCTGAAAAAATATATATGAATTTTTTACGATGGAAATGAAAAATAAACGTTGTTTGTACGGAATGTCTATTTTCCAGTTTTAAGTATCTTTTTTATGTATTTAGATGACAGGTAATATAACCTAAACGGATTTCATGTAATCTGGGAAGCTACGCAAATTTCAAATTATGCAAAATGTGAATTCGTAGAACAGGGCATAAATTGACCGCAGATGGAATCCAGCACTTAATTTTAAAAGCTTTTTCCAATAACTGAAACATTACTGTCGCCTAAGCTGAATTTATAATTTTCTTTGAAAGGAAACCTGAACTATAATTGTTCATAGATTGATCCATAGAATTAATCAAGAAACAGTTTTCTTGCTTCAAACTCAACATTTTAAGCATTAAATTCGCCATTTCAAATTTATTTTCTTCATTTTTATGATTTTCTTGAAAAATATATATGGGCAAATAAATTTAAGTGTGGATTTGGGGTAGTTTTAAGTTGAAGGTATTTTTGGGTGTAAGAATTAATAACAAGATGGATGGAAGATTTTTTTTACACATGATAATGTGTAAAAAAAAATTAGGGATAGTCCAGAGGTAGTTTAGGGTAATTTATGAGTGGTTTAGAGTAGTTTTAGATTGAAGGCGGTTTTGGGTGTGTAAATAAATTTTAAAGATGATTTTGCGAACTTCAAATTCATTTCCACGCCCGAGAATGTCTTGAACCTAAAACTATCTCTAAACCATCCCTTAATTTATTTCTCCATATATATTTAGCATAAAATAATCAATAAACTGAAAACGTTAAATTCGAAGCTAAAAATGTTGAATTAGAAGTCTAAAAACTATTTTACAATGATTTTTTTAATAATAGGTAAATTACTGTGAAAGAAAATCTTTGTATCACACTATGATGTTGTTTTCTATCAAAACACGTCATTTAAGTTCGGACCAAGTTTCGGCAACATTTTCGATAACTTTCTTTGTATGTTTAGTAGAATAAACACGACACGCATCGCATAGGAGAAAACGTATGTATTGTGGACAAACTTACACGTCATATTATAATAAGTTTCGGTCTGGAAACTTCTCGACTTTCCACAAACACGAACTAGTCACCCCTGGAAATCTCCCATACGAAAATAATCTGCGAAATTGCCCAATTTTTTTCAACACCCAAAGACACGCACATGTGTCTCGTTAACTTACGAACTTATCTGCAGTGATACACTCCTACATGGGGAAAGGATCGAATTTAGCCACACGAGGAATATTTGATAAGGTTTTTTCGTAGAAATTCGAATTTTCGTGTTCCGCATTCCTAATTTACTTCCTCGAACCTGGAATA
Source organism: Hydropsyche betteni (assembly GCA_028571205.2). NCBI lineage: Eukaryota > Metazoa > Arthropoda > Insecta > Trichoptera > Hydropsychidae > Hydropsyche > Hydropsyche betteni. The sequence goes on from JAOXNN020000082.1 coordinate 2,519,206, forward strand.
CATTATTGTGATGAGAATATGATGTTCGTGAACAAATTCTCACAAGATATTCATTCTCCATGTGTGATTTATGCAGTGGAAGTCTGGCTTGAAAGGAGGCTTTAAAAGTTTGGTCTTTTTCGCCTTGAAAAGAGTGAGCACAATGGAGTGTGTCGAATTTTTGACGGTGAAAAGGCATCATGTAATTCGCGCTTCTATTAATTCGAAAGTTGAATTTATAATTTTCGAACTCGACTCGGAAGAAGGGACGGTATCAAACTTTTTTAATTTAAAACGAGAAACTAATTGACGAGAATCTAATTCTACTTCTAAAATTAAGTCTTTGAAATTTTCTCATTAATATTTCATGAAATTTGCAAGTATCATAAAATATATCAATACAACTTTTTTTATAACGAGTTTGAAATTAAAAACTAACGAATCATCTTTACAACTTTGATTGCAAAATTTATCTATAAAAAGCGAATCCATAAAATTGCGCATACAAGAACACTCTCATTTAAAATAAAAACTATCCGTGAAAATTTATGTACTAATTTTATAATCTTAGCGTTTCTAAGAAAAATCTTGGTGCGATCTTTACAAAAAATGCTTCAGTTCTTCGACACGTTATGTTAAACATAGAAAAATTTCCTGTTTTATCACACGAACAAACTAAAAAGTACTTGTAAAATGTAAATGTACATTGCATAAAACTTCATTATCAAAATATCAATTAATATTATCCTCTTAATTTATCGGATATAGTATTTTGTAAAACTTAAAATTAGCTGTTTTGTGATAAAAATATAATTTTTTTTTGATTTTGTTGATGTTCAACTTAATGCGCCAAGGAATTAAAAAATGTTCAAGAAAAATCATTCTAGAATTTTTCCCAGAAACGATAATACCGTCAAAATCAGCACATAAATTTGCAAAAATAGCTTTTTTAAAATGAAAGTATACTTTAGAAATATTCATTTTTTATAAATAAAATCCTCAATCATATTCAACGAATCAGTGTTTGACTTTTTTATTGATCCGAAATAAATTTCTCACTGTCAAATATTTTTTATCAAAATAATACGTTTTCGAACTCAAATTACCCGTATATTTATTATCGAATCAAGCACGAGCGTTTTCTTCGCTCTTTTCCAATTAATGATTTTTTTTGGTACCTAAACGAAAGTGAAAATCCTTTCTTTACAAAAAAGGTCGCGTCACATCGGTTGTACATCACTTTTACGGTTCTAATTGAATTTTCCGACGGAGGGGAAATACGCCGAAATTAAATATAGATCTCACGACAATATTGCGAAGTTAATCAACTAAATGCGATAATTATACGACGCGGAGATTTCTTTAAGCGTCTGTTAATTCACTTAATCCGTTCGATTCAATGGAGCGTCACGTAAATTTAGGACGATCCGAGTATTTTTAGAACTAATTGATTTTGTAACAATCGGTTATGGCTTGGAAATGGGTTAAGAAAATGTTGTTTCCCATAAAACGAAGAGCTTTCATGACAAAAATAAAGTGGGTTGATACATTTTTCATCGCAAAACAAACTCAATTTTTCGATATGAAAACTTCTTATTTCACGGTAGTATGAATTTTTTCAAAATATAAAAATATTTTTCCCGCTTATTTTAAATATTCGCAAATTTTATATAAAAATATTTCGATCGTTATTTGAAATTTTCATCATTTTCATACACAGTATTTGGAAATTTAGATATTTTTCTTCATTACATATATCTGTTATGCATCATTTGTAAAATTACTTAATTACGTACAACACAAAAAAAATACATCTTCTTGAATAATATAGTGGTAGTGTATTCACTAAAATTTGGACTTATTCCTTTTCAATATCTTCATTTCCTCGCTCTTTCTTTTCATGGCCTTAGAAATATCAATGGTTAGGTTAGATTTTTCTTAGTTTTAAGCTGATTGTTATGATATAATGCTAAAGTTTCATAAAGTAGAAAGAAAGGCAATGAAAAATAAGTTCAAATTTTGAATAATAAAAGCATTTAGTTTTGAAAAACATAAAAAAAATGCTATTCTTATATATTGTTCCATACAATGCAAAACTGTTTTGGGTCGTGCATTGGAAAAATTTAAATAATTAGGTTACTTTTTTTTTTTAGATTTTAGTTCTGATTTTTATCTACAAGGCTTAAGTTTCCTAAGGACGGGTAACTATATTTTCCAGGATTCAAAACGGGACGCCCTACACAAAATTGCACCCCCTTATAAAACAAAAAAAATTGCACGTCCAAAACGTTACAAATTTTTCTTCAAACTATCATTAATATTGTCACAAAAATGTAATTTTTTTTAAACTTATTTTTGTGTACAAGAAAAAATTAAAAAAATTAATTAAATTTAATCGAGAAATTAAAAAAAAAAGTATAGAATAATATAATAATATAAACGTAGGTATTTGTTCGATTTGAAAAAATATATAAGAAAGTGGAAAAATTCAGACACAATAAGAAACAATAATATTATATTATAATATAATATAAGTCACTGGCTTTGATATGCTCTGATGACTTCCATACTATCAAATGAGCATCAGCATTTCAACTATACATAATAATTTTCAGCACCAAAGAAGCTATCTTTGCTCTTCCTGATACACTGAAAACATTTTATAAATTATTTTGATGCAATGGACACTTTTTCTAGATTAACCAGATAACTAAACACTTTTCTCGCGTACAAAAAATTGTAAATAATCAACATTATATCATTAAATAGCAAAAAGGTGTATAAATTTACTTACAACGACCATCTTTTCGAAAAGATCACGATCGGCTAAATGCTAGTATTGTACCATAAACAATGACGTTGATTAATTAAAAAAACTTATTTCATCACCAACCGACGCCGCGGTTTTTTGACAACAATTACGAACTGTCTACGCGCGTTGAATCGATTTTCTTATTACCTACACATTTATTACAATAAGATTTCACATTAATTCAAATCCATCAATAAGACCACCATTTTCTGTTTAACTTATGAAAGATCATTATATAATTTGATAACACGAAGACTTCTGAAGTTTACAAATACCAAGCATTACTTATTTTTTAATGATAACTCGCTCCGCGTCCCAATTCAAAGGGTACAAGCATCGAGAACATCAACTCTTCAACATTTTACGAAGAGGATATTAGAAAACTCGCATTTTTTTCCATTTCATTCTCGCATAATAATTCAGAACACTGTGAGCCCTAAGGCGTCTCGTATCATAATATTCGAAAATTCCAGGCGGCGATTTCCTCACTCTTTCGAGTTCGTTATGATGCGACGAAAGGAAAAGTTCCGACTTCAAAAGATATCTCTTTTGAAAGTCAATCACAACAATTCGCCGGAGGAAAGTGAGAGACGGCACAAAACGAAAAAAGAAAGTCTCGAAAGGCGGGGGAATTTTCTCCCTTTATTTCCGGGGAATCGAATCGCGACATCTCACCGTACTAATTGTTCGTCCCTTTTGTTTTGCATTTTTTTATGGTCCCCATGAAAAATATGCTTCTAATTAGGAGTCGTTTCCTTTTATGTATTTCGAATTTTTATGCGGAAATTTTCGCTTTTTTACGATGATGTATTTAATGTGAGATGTTCAAAGAGTACAGTTCTGTATTTTGTATGACTTTTTTTTAATATATTCTTCGAAATTTCATTCATATGGCCGATTTCGAAATAACTTTTTTTTTGGATTAATACTAATTTGAATAAAAAAATTGGAGCTTTTACTTATTATTTTTATGGTACTTTCTCATAAGAAGGGCGCAAATGGCTGGCATATATACACAAACCAATAGATTTCAAATTAAGAATTTGTAGCCAAGATATAAAGGACGTATGGACTATTTTAAAATTCTATAACGTTTACTTCCACTTTCCTTTAAAAAAAGCTGAATACAGGGATAAGATAAATTTTGCATGTCTGGGTCAAAATTCTGAATGTACCTACTTGCTTTTTATACAACAAAGAGTTTTTGTTTCAAAAACTTAATATTCATTTATACCACAAAATTTTCATCAACGTCTTCGTTCTGTGTGCAAACAAACTCCCCACATAAAAAATAATCATACCACCAAAACTATTCAATATCAATTACTGTTCCGTGGCTCCGTTCGAACGGAATAATTTTCTAATTTCGACACACCCGAAAAGGAAATTTCTGTATCCCGAATAATACCCGGGGCTCTTTCCGTTAGCATTTGAATCGCTAATGAAGAAGACATGACCTTAAAGGGTCAAAATATTAAATTCATCTGCCCTACGAACGCGCAAATAGCGTATAAGCCCGTTTAGATTCGACTGGACTTTCCACGATAATAAATATAATATAATATAAATAAATAGCGCCTGCGAGAGCGCGATAACAAACAAAACGAATAATACACAATTTATTGTATTATAATCGGTATAAAAAAGGGGGGGCGGTATTATTGTGGTGTTCATCTTTTGTGTGCGTATTCAATTTGCGACAGCGATTATCACAATGAGTTTGCGACATAGGCGCATTTAATGCGAAATACGACAAAAATTTTGCAGAGTATTTTTTCGCAAATTATTTTAGGGCTTAAGTTATTGGATACTGTTAATAAATTTTTGTGATTATTTTTTTATCATTCTCTAATTAAAAAATTAAAAACTCTCCCTCTTTTAAGATTTCAAGCTATCAAAGTTTTTCAAGTCACTTTAAGTATTTTTTGTTCATGACTGCCTAATTTTATTATATATTTATCACGCTAGATTTTTTTGTTCGGTTGCTAAAATTTCCAAATATTTTTTTCTATGTATGAGGAGTGTTAAGGATATTTTAATACCATCCATAGGTATGTTGAAAGTCGTTAAATGACACACCTACATTAAATTATGTCTATTCACCACCAGATATTGTTAAATTTCTTAAAAAATGCAAGATATTTTGCTTCGTTCGTGAACAAAGAGACTGTAAAAACATAGCATTACATATTCACCTCCATCTTCAAATCTCTTATGTCACTCAAAGACAGATAATTAATCAAAATGTCACAACCTAACATAAACGCAACATGTCACTCTATCTATACTATTATATAATTCTTTATATATAAGAAATTTGAAAAGAATAGCCCCATAAACTTTTATATTTTATTAAAATGACGAATCAATCGAATTTTAAGTGTTTAATATTGATTTTTTTTCAAATAATGTTATATTTACGATAAAAAAGTCACCTTAACGTATGATATTTTAAAAAACATAATTAGTCTTTTGTTTTAACAGTCCATATGAGATAGAAGAATCAATCAATTTTAACTATAAAATAATAAAAAGTAGTCAGAACCGGTTGATTTTTTACAACTCCAATTCCGCATACAATACTACGGCTTCTCAACTCCGGCAGAATCAGTTCAACCATCTTCATAACAAAATATTCTAATTTTTTAATAAAATATTTCCCAGATATCTCACATGACTTCTTCACTTGAACCAAACGCCGTTTTAACTCCACAAAAACGAGATATTCAAATCGGGCACAACAAAGACTTATCGCCGGCGAAATCTACGCTTTCGCGCTTTTGCACATTCGCTCCGCAGCTTTTCTCCCGATTTTATTTTTTCGCAGAAAACCTCCCCCTTGTTTCTTTGTATGTGAACTGGCTCGAAGATAATGAAGACATCGCGTTGCGGGTTCGGTACGAATATAACGGTCTTTTCGAGCTTATCGGCGATGATTTGTTTGATCGATACCGCCGAAGCTTTCAGCGGTTCGTGCTTTTTCGCTTTTAAAACGCTCGTTTCAGTCGCGTCGTGCAAGATTGCCAGATAAAGCGATATTGCGAGATTTTTAGAAGGAAACTTTTGATTGTGCACGTACTGTCGTCGATTTACATGTTTGTTTGGGTAGATGTTGTATGTGTGAGTTATGTTTGAGGCTGCTACGTAGTTTGATTAAAGCTCGAGTTCAGGGATGCAATTTAAAGTTGCAGTTAAATAATTGAAATAGTTGGACGGTGTTCAATCATGTTATAAATTAACTAGAGTATAGCTTTTTGAGTGTCAAAGTATTTTGAGAAATCGTTTGGTAAAACATAAAGGTCAAAATACAGTTCGCTTTTATCAAATCAAACGTTGCCAAAGTAATGAAGTTTGTAACAAATTATAACACCTTTTATGCTCCAAATCCAGCATTTCTCAAATAAAATTCAACCAACGCAAATTTATTTTTTTAAATATGAAAACAAGGAACTTCATATTCTTATTTTTTGTATGTAGGAAATTTGTAAAAATCACCAAACAAAATTATCATTAACGAAAATATTGTATTTTATTAATTACAATAAGTTGGGCTAAATTTTAGTTTCAAGAAATTATTTTCGATATGTGGAACACTTTCAAGAAATAGTTTTCATGTATTTAGATGCAAATAAAACTAGGAGTAACCCGACATAGTACTGTCATCTTTTGAGAGAATGTGGAATTATTTATTAATCTCTGAAGTAAAAGTACTAATTTTTGTATTACATAAAAGAAATTCAATTTTGTAATTTTGCCTCTTAGCACTATTTACTGCCGAGCCCCTCAATTTATGCCTCAACGAAATAGAAACCATTCCAAAACCTAATTACGACCCAAATCCAATCAAAACACTACAATTTCAATCCAACACATAAAAATTTAGAAACCGCCGATTAAAAAATTACATTGAAACAAAAAAAAATTTCAACCCATTTACCCAATTCACCCCCCGAATGCAATCAATGCACCGCAATTTCCGCCCAATACGTCAATCGCATTTTTCAAAATAAATTAGCCCGACACCGAACCGGCGACGTCCCGTTCATTATTATCCGGGAAGGATTGATGAGCGAGAGGATCCAGACAAACGCACAGATTATATAGAGAAGCTCCTGGGAGGAGGAGCTCGTCCTTATCTGGAGATCGGCGAAGAAACGAGCAAAGTCCCCCTTGTAGGGCGGCGCTCGTCAAACTTTTTTCATTTAAATGTCAACCGAACGAACGGCGCCCGATCAGTTCTTCGTCAATGAGCACCCCCCCTCACCCCCATCGGGATCGATATTACGACGAAATCAAAATCTGTTTTGAAATTGGGCGGGTTTGTGTCTGAGGGGGCGGGAGGGATTTTTGATTGAATTGTGTTTGTTGTTTTCTGTGATTGTTGCCGGGCGGGAATCAAGATTGGTCGAAATTTTCGGTGTAGGAAGCGAGTGAAGGGAAAATAATTAGCTTGGTTCGTTTTGTGTGTTGATTGATATCGAATTTGAATATGAGGATGAATGGATGAAGTTGATGTATGGAGGAATTGGGATACGAATTGGCTGAAAGTAAAGGGGTTTCGATAGGGACGCTCGAAGTTTGTCAGGTTGTAGCAGCTATGTTGTTAAAGTGATGTGTGTCAGATTTGTTGCGAATTGTTCAGTAGTGTATACCAAATCACCATGGAAGGTTATAGCGTTGAGGAACGTGTGAAAATCATCAAATTTTACTGTACATTTTAAAATCAAGCGTCCTTATTGAAAGACAATTTATATAAGAAAATTTAGAAGGTCTTCTTTCAGAAGAATATAGTTAATGAACGCATTTGAGGAATCAAGTATAAAAATTAAATCATTAGTTTCGTTCCCTATGTATGATATTATATTTTACGTAACGTCAGGTAACGTTTGGGTTTCACTGAAATCTTTTTTTGCGTTTTTTTTAATGAAATTTAAAGTTATCTGTTGGTATTTTGTCCTATTTCCAAGGTTTTTAAAAAAATAAGGTTTAAAATCATCTGTCGAGTAAGATAATTGACATATCTTAGGATACGCCTATGGAAGGCTGAAAGAGACTTACATCGCTGACATTAGATTATCACAATGTAGTTTAAAGTTCATTATTCATGAAAATTGAGTAGTCACCAGTTGAAAAAAAATTTTTAATACGAATATCAAATATTATTTAAATTACACAAAAAACGCAAAATTTTTCACGATAAATTCAATTTCACAACCGATGCATAACATAATATATACAAAATTCTAGTTGACTTCCACCTATTTTCGATAACGCTCGATCCAACACACATCACACCGAATTCCACATCAACACAATTGAAACAAATAACAAATCCCAACCGCTGCACAGCACAAAAATTATTTCCCCATTCACAAATCATGAACCCGCCCAACAAAGATCGCCCAAAATTTATACGTCCCTGTTTACCGCCCCCGCAGCAAAACGAGCGCTCCCAACAAATCAAATCCCCCAAATATGGACACGAATAACCACCATCGAATATAAAGAACAAAGATCCGAGCGAAGGAACAGTTTGTTGTTTTATGGCCGTTAGTCGGCTGAAGGATAACCCGCGGGGGGGGGGAGGCTCCACCCCCCCACACAAAGGCATAGTCCTCATTCGGGATGCGTATTCATCTCTGGAGCGATCTCTCGAAATCGCTCCAGATTAAGGGATGATGCCGAGAAGCTGGCGTGATTTATTCCCTAGTAAAAAGGACGTGTAATCGGGATAAGCGCGCAAAAAACACACGGCCCATACTTCTGGATACGTATTATTATATCCCGAGCGGGGTTGAGCTGTTAGCGGCTCGTTAACTTGCAGTTAACCGCTTCGGGGCGGTCGTGGGGCGGTTTTGCTCCGGTGGATGGAGACGGCGGCGAGGAGTGCCACGTGGCTTCCGGCGTCAGCTCCGGAGCGGCTTCCTATCGTAAATCTTGATTGCTGCGACGATCAGGATAAATATCCCGCAGGTGACATCTTAGATTCGTATCTTTATGCCCGGGGAGCGTCGTTACCATATCTGACGCGCCCAATTAGACGTGCCGAACGGTTTGCGTGCGAATGTTTAATTGCGCTATATATTCGATATGGGGAAATTGAAAAATTATGCATTATATGTTTCTTCGAGAATAAGTCCCGGTCTTATATTGATTTTGTAAGTGGAAAACGCCCTAGCGCTTATTTTCGGGAGATATTTTATATTTTTGAAAAACATCTATGGGTCAAATTTTTTTTTTTGTGAAATATGCATTTTTCACTAGAAGGGCTTATTTATACTGGTTATATCATGCGCGTTCTCGGAGTTGGGCGTATTTCAGAGAAATAAGGTATCGTATGTTTGAAAAATCTGGTTTTCAAAAAACGTACTAATGTACGTTTTTTAATAGAAAAATTTAAAATATTTTTTATTTAATTTAAATATTAAACACACAACTCCTATAGTACAGACTCCATTGGGAAGCAGTTTCATTTATTTTTTTGAGAAGTAATGGTCAAACCATTAATATTTATTACATTTTTTTGTCAATTTTTGAAAATGTTTTGTTGATATTGCAACCCTCACTTTCCAATAAAAGATAGAGACACTGTTATATTTGTGTAAAAAACTTTGAACAATTCTTGTGACTAATTTAACTGGACTAGGTAATCAACAATACACGTCAAGATAGATTCCACGATATAGGGGCTTCCGTTTTCAATTTTTTTTTGCCATTTTTACGTGTTAACTGCTTTTTTCAAATGCATTTGAAAAAAAATAAAAATAAAATTGAATTTAAATGCATTTGAACGATATGGGGAGAGACGTTATAGGGGGGTTTACTGTAGTAGATCATTTAAATTTTGAATCTGTAGGTAACTTTAAAATATTGATAGGAGGAACATGGGGATTTTTGAAGTGTTGAAATGAGACAAGATACAAATAAGATTGAGAAGCATTAAAATTTTATTACGTACAAATAATAAATGGCATTCTGTTCACAAATACCATAGAAGCAAAGCATACCATAAATTTTCGTAATCAAAATAATTTTTATATCGTATCATATTAGTTGATTTTGCTACGTTTTTAAAAGTCACCGCTCGTCGCTAGTATGTAAGTAAAGAAAACCCAGGATAAATAAGAAAAAGAAAAGATAAGACGTATGGCCAAAGTGACGTACAATAAAGACAGAGAAAAGAGACTGAATAGCAACGGAGCAGACACGTGACGAAACGTATGGATGCGAATTGGACACACGAAGTACCAAAACGGTACACAAGAGACTCCAAAAGGAAGATCGAGTGGACGATAGACACGAAATAAGTTTCATGCGAACTTTCCAATACAAACAATGAGACCTTCAATCAAAAAACGCCAAATTACCGAAATTTCTAAAACGACCACACCGCATACCCAAACCGACAGAGATAATGTAAACTACACTTCTAAAACCTAACACAATATCTTTTTCGCCAGGTATTAATTTGCATCTAAGAAAAATAAATTTTTAGTAAAAAGTGAGCTAATTATAAAAACTAAATATTAAACCCAGTGCACATTGCAATGTAATCGAATGCAATGTAATTTGAATGATTTTTGTGGGCTAATATTATTCAGTTGGTAGCCTTGCTCCGATATGTTGTGTCGCGCTTGACAGTTGTAGTTTGAGGTTAACCTCCAACAAATTAATAATTATTGTTACTTTTGGCTGATTTTGACCCCCCTCCCCCCATCGAAACCAGGTTGCACAAAAAATGGTCGTGAAGAAGGGCGTCGAGAGTTTTGAAAAGACGTTTGTAGGATATCGAATTCGAACTAACAACTGTCAAATTGACAGCTGTCAAACTGACCCACAGCGCGCCAACCGTCAAGAGCATGAATTCATTTTAGAAGTGAGTTTTATCAATATGAAGTTTCCTTATTTGACGTTTCATGAGATTTTAGCCGGGCCGTTAATTGGCGCCCAAACCGACGACTTTAACGCAAAACACGCGAAACGCAAACGAAAACGAATCGCTCCAACAATCGAATTAGCTCAACATTATCAACACCCCTGAAAAAAAGACACGAATATAAACATTATAAAATAGCGATAATAATAACGCGGAGACAATAACGCAGCGGTGGCGAGGACCTCCGCAGAATTACACAAGTTTAATTCGAAAATGGGACGGATCGGGGATTAACCGTGGCGGGCTCTTTTCGATAACATCTCGAGAGCGACCGCCGCTTAATGACCGCCTTTAAATTTTTCCGAGAAAAGGACAGGGAGGTGGTCGTCAACCTTTCGCGAGGAGCGGTTTTGAGGCGTTGTAGGTAGTAGTGGGGGGATTTTTGTCTTGTGTGTATCGAAAGGTTGTTGATTTATATTTAATGTGATTTAGTTTACATTCCCATAGGGGTGTTTATTAAAAATTTATTAATTGTGTATATGTTCGATTTTGCAAAAATGCCATTTTCCATTTGATTCGAATGTCCAAAGAGCAATGATAAGAAATTTTAGTAGTGTATTGTGAATTTGCATTTGTGACCTTTTTAACTACAGTAATCCCCTCTATAACGTCTACGGCTTCCCTCTTATAACGTCATTTTTTCAAATACATTTAAATTCAAATTTTTTCTCAAATTTATTTGAAAAAACAATTAACTTGTAAAAATATTCAAAGAAAAATGAAAATATTTCATTTATTGATTTCGTAAATTCCCCCCTATAGCATTGAACCTTTCTAAACGTTATGGGGGGAGATCACTGTATATTGCGACTCTCTGATAGCAACAAAATTTTTCCCAGACATTCATAGGTAAATCGTAAAGCATGTCAACAGTCGTATTTGACAGATGACATTAAATTTTTAATTTTTCAAAAACACCAATAAAGGGCGACAAAATATCAACAGACAACGTAAAATTTCACAAGAAACGTTATTTTTTTTACGTTTTTCATACAAAACGCAATTACACAAACGTCGCTTGAAATTCATCCCCTATCCCTATATATAATAGCTGGTTTCTGTGTATCTGTCCATTCAATGACGCTGGCGACTTTTTCGCGAATATGGTCTTTATGTGTATACAATTAATATCCATAATATGATGCTTATTACGTTCGTGACTTCGGTATTCTATTATGGTCTTTATGCGTATACAGTCAACGTCTATAATATGATGCTTATTACCTACTGCCTCTG
>JAOXNN020000082.1:2531268-2541974 GCA_028571205.2 Hydropsyche betteni
TAGATGCAAATAAAACTAGGAGTAACCCGACATAGTACTGTCATCTTTTGAGAGAATGTGGAATTATTTATTAATTTTGAATTTAAGCTCAATTTTATAATTTTTGCGCTTATTACTATTTACTGCCGAGCCCCTCAAATATCGTTTGCTTTTTTTTTATAAAATTGCTCAAATTTTTTTCACCTAGTTCAAAAATCTAATTTTCAACTCCATTCAATTTAATAAGGTGCCAAAATGAAAATAATCAGATTTATCACTTTTAATTTTAGTACGTTGCCATCACAGAATATATAAGGTCGTTTTTATAATGTGGTTTATATATTTTAAGTGAAAATTTCCATGATTTAATATATAAAAAACGGTGTGACTTCGAAAAAAGCGGCAATAGGAATATTCTTATGAATAAAAATCAAATAAATAAAAATTATCGAGAAAGCGTATTCATATAAATTCAGCCATCATCAATCATTGTCAGATAAGAGATGCATACAATAATATAAATAAAGGAAAAATAGTATTTTCCCGAAGTGAAACAGATTTCGATCAACGTACGAAGAAGGAAAAACAAAAAATTTCCTTAAAAGAACGAATGCGGGAGATTCAATCTGACTCCATTCACCATTTATGTTTTCTGCGTTTGAAATACAACCATTTCAAATTACCTTATTCTGTAATTTAAGAATACTCCTGAAGCGATAAAATGATTTCCTTTAAAAAATATTGTATTCAAATTGCGATATTTGAAACTCACCGTTTATTTTAAAACATCGTTCACGGTTTTCGTGCTCTTATTACATAAAGTGATAATTTTGATTTAGGAATTTATTTACAAAAAATCTATCTTTAAAACTATACACAAGAAATATTTTTATCTTAAAAAAGATATTTTTGGAAATTTTGACGGTGTTATTATTTCTAAAAAAATCTTTGAATGATTTTTGTAAGAACACTTCTGAATTTCTTTGTGCATTAAGTTGAACATCAACAAACCCAAAAATATCTTCCTGTTTTTATGGCAAAACAGCCAAACACCACAAAATACTGTATGCTGTGATTAAAAACTCCATTTTAAAGATAAATTTCACAATCAAAGTTTCTCATAGTTATTAGTTGCAACCATTTAGCAAGTTTTAATAGTTTAAAGAGCTATTTTTTCTGTATAACGACGAAAAAGTCCAAATTTCCAATAGTATTTTAAAAACCTTGTCTTCTACCGAATTAATATGATGACAATATGATTGTTTTAAAAAAATGAAAAAATCAGCTTTCACATTGCAAATAATACAAACTGAAATTTGTGCTTTCTTCATTTTCAAAACAATCAACTCATATAATAAATAAATTTTCCTACTACGAATTCTTATTTTAGCACATTAATTAGTTTGTAATTGCATATTTAGTGTCTTTTATGACCATTTTATGATACGGACACGATAAAACGGCCCCAGACCGCTTAAACAAGAAATAGATTGACAATATAAAGCCGAAGCGAATAATCTTAGTCTGAAAATTTTCATCAAGGCAAGGTATTCGTTATAACGCAACCTCATTGCCGTAATGGAAGGGTGAAATTTATTATTTTTACCGGGGACAGTAATAAATTTCGTTCGAGGATACGCCTCAGGCAGGATTTTCCTCTCTCCGGTTTTCCCGCCCATTCAGTGATAATTCAAAGGTACGTTTTCTAATATTGAACTGTAATATCTCTCATTCGCCGTAAATTATGGTCGAGTGGTTTGGATTATTCGTTATTGTGGCGAGGTTGTTAATGGAAAAGTTTCGTAATCGTTTATTTATTGTGGCGATTAATTTTTAGAAAATTTTATAGCTTCTGATGTATTTTACTTGCTTTTTGTTTAAAAACATTTGAAATTGAAAGTTTTAAATATTTAAATCGGTTAAATAAGGTATTAAAAATATCGTTTTATATTCGAGAGGACATTTAACGATTACCTTTCTCGGGATTATATTCAATATACGTTTTTACATTCGGATCCAATTTACGATGCCATTTTCTCTCCCGCAATTTAATAAGGGAGATAATTTTTTTAATCTTTTACGAGATTCGTCGACTGTATCAAATGCAATTTATTAACTCGCGAAATGAACGTTTTTTCTAATGTAATGAATTTCAAAAAGTGTTTAAGTCAACTTAATTTTTAAAAGGTAGCAAATGAAAGGCTGAAATGTTTGAAAAAGTCATAGCTTTTGCATTTTTAATCTTTTTTACAAGTTACAAAAAAAACTCTAGGAAATTAAAACAGTTTCAAGAAACATCCAAAACTCATTAGAGTTTTCTATTCCAGTGAAAGATCGATTATAATATATAGATCAATTATATAATATCAATTGATAATCAATTGCGAGATCTATTTTATTTAAATTAGTACATCAACAAACAAAACTGTTGGCTTTCAGGTACTGAAAATGCCAAGGAAGAATAAAATTAGAGAAAATTTAGAAAATCCCAATGAGTATTGATCTTCTTGTTGTCATTGATCGGTAGTATCTGGAGCCAAGCCCAACTGCCTCATATATTGGAACATAATGAAATAACTGGTGTCGATAGCGAGATTTTGGTTTTTTTGATAAGGCATTGCCTTTTATGAGTGATTTGTAAGTGTGAAAGTGTGGGATTTTTTTGAATAGAGAACCGACTCAAACCCGTGAACCGCAACGCACTGGGTGCATTGACCGCGTACAATTGTTGTTGCAATTAATCGCGACGTCGGCACATATAATTTGTATGACGGTCGATGGAGTGGAAAATCGGAACCATTTTTTGGAATCGTTTCATTAGTTAGAGATTAAACTCATATTTTCGAGTCAAATGGTTAAATACCCGATTTGAAACGATCGGGTAGTTCGGTAAACGGATCTACCCTTAACTATCTGACTTAAACTATCGTTCTTACGAATAACAATCCACGCAGAGTTACCGCTGCACCACAAACTGGCTAATATAATAAATATTGATCCCTGAATATCATATGTAACCATTTTAAACTTTAAATATTGTAAAAAAAACGATAAAAATGAACAATTTATCATTTTTTTATACTTATAATGGTCACCTGTTTTTACCAGTTTTCAAATTTCCACCGTTTGTTTTGATTATACAATAAAATTTTGTAATCTAATTTTTTTCAGATAAAGCACATCACAAACAAGAAGGAAACTATACACAAGTGTAATTTAACTATGTAGTGAAGTATGTGCTTACAAGTTTTGTGACTGTATTCAATCACGAAAGCTTTTCGCTCAAAGGAAAGTTTTTTAATTGAACTGGAAAACTATTAGAAGAATTCGAAACATACTTGGAGACGGGACAATGAAAAACGAGCTGTACAGCAATAAGTGATTTGTGTAGTGATTCGAAGAAATACCAAAAATATCGACCACTGCATGTCACCAGTGTTTACAGCCACCAATTCCGGTATGAAAGGACGTCATCAGTTTCGAAGACGATTCAGTCTTCAACCATCATTTCTCAAAGAAGAACCTGAAGATGATAGGCGAAATGCTCAAAAGTAAGTGTAATATTTAATTATGAATGAGCTTCTAAATTAACATCATTAAATATGAAAAGAGCTATCTGATACTATATTTTAATGAGCATTTTTCTTTATACCATATACTGACATATAGCTTGTCAAGTATTTTATCTATGGTTCGACGCATCCAATAGTATTGAATTGTAATTACGTCAAAAACTCTTTGTACACGGTTCAAAAACAAAGAAACTATTATTTTTTTATACGGTTTTTTCACTTTAATACGGTATAAAAAATGTATTAATACGCCACAATGGTAATTCGAAACAGACCAGTATATAATTATAGTTATTAAATATAATTTTTTGATATTTTTGATAATTTTACATGACGAAATTTTTCCATATTACGTATTTTTAATAAAGTCTATTTGGGTGGAACTTCCACCCAAATATACTGAAGAAACCAATCTCTAATTTTTGAAATATGGTCACTTTTTTTTGTACGGTAGTTTCTGGAATCTATCCCCTGTGTGAAAAGAGGATTGGGTGTATTTCTAAATTTAATATTAATTTAAAGGTTTCGTGTATAGAAAATCAAGTTTACATTGAAATTTTTTCGATTTTATCAAACATTATATTATATTTGCGTTCGATATTCAAAAATCTTGATAAAAAATCCATTAGTTTGTTAATGATTTCAATCTACAATTTTCGATATAAATGTTCCATGTACAAGAACCAACTATTTCAATAAAAGTAGACGAGAAGTATCAGATTTTTTTTATTTTTCATTATGTACACAAAAAAAAATTGTACGAAAAATTATTTTCTATGTTGTCACGATATCACAGTGATATTCATAATAAAATTATGCATCCATTCATTCATAGTTATAAAGGCCCTTATAATACTATATAATTTGCCAAAGGTCTCCATATATTTTTCCTGATATCGATTTCAGAGTATGAAGAATGATTCATACTACAAGAAAAAGTATGATTACATTTTTTGACGGTTTTCTTATATGGAAAAAATCATTTTTCACCAATTTCATATAATTTCGGAACAAATTTATAAAGTAAATTACATGCAAAACTTTTGCAAAAAGTAAAATACAAAGTACTTAAAATATTTACTGAGTACAATGTACCTTAAAATATTTCGGCATGTGTAAAATTATATAACTTCAGCTAAATTGCCTCATTATATGCTAATATGGACAAAGCATTGTGGCATTCATTATCATTAATTATTTTTACATATGTAAAACTACATTATGAGCAACAATTTACTTTATCAAAGAACTTCTAACTTATTTTTAGTTATATATGAAGGTAAAGCTTAGGTAATTTCGTGATATTATTCGTTCGTTGTCACCATGTTGTATTCTGATATGAGAGGTTAGTCAGAAAATAAGGCCAAGCGACATTTGTCACTTTCGGAGATATAAAGAAAAACAGTTTACATGCGTTTAGATGCAAATATAACTAGAAGTAATCCGACATAGGGCTGTTATCTTTCGAAAGAATGTTGAATTATTTATTAATTTTCGTAATAACAGTACTAATTTTTGTAGTTAAGAAAAGAAACTCAATTTTGTAATTTTGGCACTTAGCCTTATTTTTTGCTGAACTCCTCATATGAAATAATTGAAAAAAATTAATATCATGAAGCATCTATGTTTTTTTTGCTATCAAACTATTATTTAGATGTTGTACATTTTACCAATTTTGGGGGATATTTTCATAAATTAACAAATTTGATGAGTTTAATTTTATGATACAACAATCAATTTCCCGATCGTTTGCCATCTTTTAATATTGACCTAGTTTCCTCGAAATCTGCTTTTCGTGCATCCTGTACCGTCGCCAAAAGGGTCAGTTCGCGGAAAGTCATATTTCGTTAAAATTTTCCTCATCTCAGCATCCCCCTATGTCCCGTCCCCCCCGGAAAGCAGGACCTTCGCGATTGCTTAGTTGCAATTAAATGTAGAGTTCTCAGTAAATGTAAACGTAGCACCCGTAGTTTCACCTAGTGTTGCTGGTACCCAACCAAGCCGACTCAGGAAGCTGGCATAGAGTGGGGTACATGTAACATGCGGGATGGTGGGCTTCCCCTTCGATTATTCTACATTCAATTCAGATTTTTAAAGTAAAAACTATTTTTCCTTCAGATCAGACGACACGGTATCGAGCAGCGGCAACCTATCGAACAACGTCCGCCACAAAATAGTGGTGATGGGCGCCGCCAAAGTGGGCAAGTCCTCGCTGATAACCCAGTTCTTGTACAACACCTTCTCGCCCAAGTACAAGAGAACTGTGGAAGAGATGCACCACGGGGACTTCTCAGTGCAAGGGGTGCACCTCACCCTGGACATCCTCGACACTTCCGGCTCGCTGGAGTTTCCGGCGATGAGGGCCTTGTCCATGTCCTCGGCGGACGCTTTCATCCTTGTGTATGATGTGAACGATGCTAGTACTTTCGAGGAAGTCAGGGCTATTAGGGATCAGATTCATGAGACTAAGGCGAGCACTGCCGTGCCTATTGTGGTCGTTGGAAACAAGATAGATCTAGCTGAAAATAATAGAGAAGTGAGTTGTGTTTTCATTTTATACTGTGACTAGCGGTAGTATCCGGCGTTGCTCGGGACTTAAATTTTAAATCAAATTATGTATTTAATTTAATTTTTGTGGACCGTCCCGTTTTGGGTTCTGAGAAATATGGTCACCCTATTTTAATGATACTAAAAACCTTTTTCACAAAAAAATACATATATGCCAATTTTCATAGCGATCGGTCGAACCGTGTTGGAGTGAAACGGCAACAAATCTACCAATCAATAATTTACGCACCTAAAGTGCAGGATTACCTTACAAGCTAATTTTAACGGTGTTATCATTCCTAGGAAAAGTCCTGGAGCGGTTTTTGTAGAATACCTTAAGTCGGTTTATTATATTTGGTTGAATATTAAGAAAATCGAAACTATTTCTATAGTAAAATTTAAACTTAAATATAGCTGAAAACTAAAACAAGCTGAATTTAATGAATTAGAAGGTTAATCTTATTTAACGATTAATATTTTGATAATAAACTCTATCGAAATGAATACACTTAAGTTTGCCAATTTTTTAATAGGTGATCCATTTATTGAAGTACAATTTAAGATTTTTCAGTTGTTTTAATTACAAAAAATTATTATTTTCTTTTTTCTCAATAATTTTCGTCCATAGTTCCCTATTTTTAGATTCACAATTGACGTCTTCTAATCCATTTAAAATCTCTTACTCTAATTTTTTTATTGATATGAAAGAAACATTGATTATAAAGTTTCAAAATTAATTTTGTCAATTTTAATACAGAATTTAGTATAAATACGTTGCTTTAAATTTCGGTCGGTTGACTTTGTAACAAAACTCGAAAACCACCAATACCATTTTCTTGATAACTAATTAAATAATAATTTTATTATCCTGAAATCTTCACTAACTTTGCTTGAATATGTAAAAAAAATATTATTTACTTAATCTGAATTTAACTGTAACATGTGTTAAAATATGCGATCAAAATTGTCACAGTATGTGCACAAAGGTTACAATATTCAATAAAATATTTTTTTTCAATATCAAAAATTTCGAACAATTTTATGCATCTCGAATAAATTAGCTTTAATAATATAAAACGATTTCCAAAAAATGAGACTTTCGTAGAAATTCACGAGTGAAAAACATTTACGAGATGAAAATAGTAATTGCGCTTTTAGTATCAAATGAATGCCACTATTTGATGCATATTTTTCAAAATTTATAAAAAAAAATTAACTTCTCAAGCAAATTGTAAATTAAAAAAGTATAATATCACGTAAAAAAATTAAATTATGTCATACTTTTTATTTATTCAATCGGACAGCAGTTTAATAACGCGGAATATAATAACATTTACTATAGGGAATTTTTTTTTAAAATATATATCCTTTTAGTTTCAATAAAATAAAACGAAGAAAAGGTTGCTATTCCGCAAGACATAATTTATAAATTATATATATAATACGACCGCGTACTTACACATTTAAGATGGAAGAGATTTTCCCGCGTTGACCTTTAGAAACGATGTACTAATGTGACCCTTTAGAGTCTAAAAGGTCACACGAGTTTTAAAGAAAGTAAACGTTTAATTAGAAACGCATAACAACTCGTTTAACCATACTCGTATAATATTCTTTTATGTTTTCTGCGAGTTATAAAAAAAGATTTTCCCTTTGTTGATGGAGGAAGAAAAAATTAATCACAACCCAATTTCGTCGAGGAACATAAAATATACATCGCGTATTTGTTGATCAATTCGACCTTTCGCCTTTCTACTTTGGCCGATGAAAAATAAACAAAACATGTAGGTTAGGTCCCAGAAGCCTTTCAACAACACCTCAAAATGTCTCGCGAAATGAAAAGCTGTAAAAATGGCAGAAACTCGATTTTTATTTCGGGGTAAACGATGAAGAATCGGTTTTTCACGGTACTTGATTGAATATCGAAAAATTCAAAATTTAAGTATTTCAAATTTTATGTATAAAGCTTTTTCACTCCAAATACAACCCGAAACAAATAAAATATAACCTTTTATAAATCAAATTCCAACTATCGCAAATTTATTTTTAACATTTTTTCAATTTTTTTATCGTTCCATAAAAAAATATAAAAAAAAATTTAGATAAATATTCACGATGCTTCATTTCAGATTGATTTATTAAAAAATGCATATATGTAAAAACTTACCAAAATTACCAACTAAGATTATTAAAGTCATGATTGTATTATTCTTCATTGATTTCTATAACAACAACCTTAATACTTTTCGATGATTAAATTTTATTTTAAAAAGTTTGATGTTTAAAAGGTTGAATTTGAAGGGTAAAAGTTGTAGTTTAATTATGAAATATTATATTAAAAAAAATACTATTATATTATACTTAACTACAAAAGAAAGTATTGGGTGGAAATCTTGCATATTAAAGATGTAAATTATCAATATTTATTTATAAGTATATAAACAAGTTTTACACTTTTAGAAATACGTATTTTTATTTCTTTTTGAGATTTTTCTTTTTTTATTTCGTACTTGAATTAAATTTCTATACATAAAAATTACAAAAAAAAATTCAATTGTGATAAAATGCTCATATAAAAAACCTTTTGTGCAAACTATGAAATAAAAATCAATAAAAAAAAATTGTGGAAGAAACCCAAACAAATTTCTCATCGTCGATCAAATTAATTCTACCGCACAAGAAGTTTTCACTTAAAAAAATCTTCGAAATATACAAAAAGCATTGAAATCAAATTAAATACTTTCCCAACCGCGAAAAAAAATCAAATTAAAACCGGGTTTCAGAATTGATTTCGGCAAAAAAACGATTTATTTTCGAGACGCGGATCATCCGATTGAAGAGGACTTTTTATACATTTAATACACGTGAAGCCTTCATCCGCTCGCTTTCGGCTTTCGCCAAAGGAAGGCAAATAAAAAAATCCAGCGAAATGATGTAGCCAGAATGACGTTTTGGATGATCGACGATTTCAATATTTCAACGGCGGCCATTGTAACTTATGAAATTTTTCAGGCGGAATTTTATTATTCGGTTAAGTGCGCGCCCGTTTTTTCACTCTGTCGTCGAAATGTAGCTCTTTATTGCTTCATCACTGCGAGAAATTTTCGAGTGCTTTATTTTTTATCGTTTAATAATATAAAGAGTGAAAGCCTTTTAACGTTTGCAAAAATACGTGCTTATTATGCGCTGCGAAGAAAATTAGTTCGTTTCTTCCTGATGGTGAAAATCGCATCGCTTTTCTAAAGGGTTTTCAATTGAGTGAATATGATTTTTTTAATGTTTCCATTTTGCGATTCATTTGTAAAGATAAAATCAAGTTTGTTCTATATAAATTCATTTATATTTTTCTCGTTGAAAATACTATTTTATAAATTTTTACTATAAAATAATGAGATTTTTAAACTATAGTGGAAACTTGGATAATTTCGTTATATTAGGCATTCGTTGTCATTATTTTCTATTCAGATACAAAATTTAAAAAAAGACTGATAAAACAACTTTTTTCACTGACCTATTATTAAAATATTGAACATATTTTCCAATTTAGTGACATTTCCTCAAATGATTAAATCTAACATCTAATTTTGTGATACTATGGTCATTTCGAATTCGTAAGGTTTTCATATTCCTCCTTGTAGATATTCAATTCGAAAAAATCAATAAAATTTTACACATTCTATCTATTGATAATAAAAATATATTTTTTAATGTAAATCGAAAACTTGTTCTACCTACATGAATTATGCGTACGCTTTGTACGACGAAAAAACAAAAAAACCATCACAAAACATATCCATGCTAGCAGCAAATGGGGACGGTTGTCATTAAAATACGTTAGCATGAATTTTTGTATCTACTGATAAACTTTTAATAGGTTTGATTTACGAAAATACGTTGGTGTTATTTTAAAAAAATCAACTTTTTAAACTATCACAGAATTATCCAAGATTTCCCTATAATATATTAAGTTAACTGAAAATGTTTATTAAAATATTAAAATATTGCTTAATTAGGTTATATTTCACCTCCATGATACATCACTAAAATTTTATGAACCCTTTATTTTAAATAGATTAATTTACAGCAAAAAAATATTGATGAACTTTCCTTTTTTCCGAAATTGATTAAAATTTAACACCTTTTTACACAATTTCAAAAAATATATTTTTTATATTAAACTAGCGGTAGTACTCGGCGTTGCTCGGGACATAAATTTTAAATCAAATAATTTTTTTATTTAATTTTTGTGAACCGTCCCGTTTTGGGTTCTGGGAAATTTGATCACCCTATTTTTGTTTGTTTGTTTGTTACCGTTTCACTCCAACACGGTTCGACCGATTGGTATGTATAATATATGTATTTTTTTGTGGAGAAGGTTTTTAGCATCATTAAAATAGTGACCATTTTTCTCGAAACCCAAAATGGGACGGTTTGCAAAAAAATTTTCCCCCACCTATGTATATAAAACAAATATTTTTTTATCAAGAAGTTTTTTTGTATTATTAAAATAGGGTGATCATTTTTCCGAGAACCCAAAACGGGACGGTCCGCAAAAATTAAATAAAAAAATTATTTGATTTAAAATTTATGTCCCGAGCAACGCCGGGT
>JAOXNN020000082.1:2551241-2579954 GCA_028571205.2 Hydropsyche betteni
AAATTTGCAGTTATATGTAGATACTGTAATACGAAATATAACTTTCCAAATGCCACTAAAATGAATCAATGAAGCAGTAAATAATGATGCAAATATAAATACATAGTTCAACATATCTAAAAAGTAATTCATCTGATAGTTCCGATAAAGAAAATATTTAAACTATGGTCTCATTTCTACATAAAAGTTTATATACATGGTTTGTCCCTAAAGTAATGCAACTCATTTTTTTGCCACGCGACCGTATTGCGTATACCTGGGAAACCGGTTTTAAGTTGTGGAGAGAACCCTAATCTTTCCAGAGACACCTGATTCAGTTACCTGCGAGCTCTCGGAGCGATGGGACGTTATTTTTAGCGAACGAAAATTGAGCATTCCGATACTATTTTTTTTTAGCACTACATCACTGATAGTGCACAATAATGAAATAAAATGAAATATACAAAATATAAATATTTTATTTCGAATATTAAAAAAATTGAAATAAACAGATTAACATTAAACAATGGTTATGAAAATTTAAGTGAACTTGAATCGTTTTGGAAAACGATGAATACATATCATAATATTAAGAAAGATCAAAGTATCCAAATACAAAATAATACTTTACAAGAACATAATTACTATCCAATACTTACACTGAAAAATAAAATTCAGCACATAAAATTATTCTATTTTACCAGTCTTGTTTAACTAGATTTTTTACAATTCTTAATTCTTCGAATTAAATAATTGCAATACTTCAAAATTATCATTATAAAATGTTTCGATTTCGATATATTAATAGAATAAAACACTAGTATTTTCAAAAACACTTAATTTTCTTGTGTTTATTCAGATACAATATTATATTTCTTTGTGTAAAACAAAACAATATTATTGGAAAATATATACAATGAAATAAATTGCAATTCGTGCCTCATTATAATATTTGTACCCAAATAAAATTAATACAATTTTTAATGAAACTCACCAACAATAAGTATAAAAGTATACATACATATATTATGTCAAACAGAAAACCTCAATAAATTTCTAAGACATCTCAAAAATGGAAAACTTTTACAATATAAACTTAATCGTTTAACCATACTATTAAATTTGTCTTTTTGAGATTTGACTGACAATGAGATTAATATAATTTTTAGGAAATTTTGTTAAATTCGTCTCAATCTCAATCTTCGATAAAGAAAAAACTTGCTTTAAACCTTTGAAATATCCACTAATCATATTATGCCATTGCAGTAATATAATTAATATACATGCAGAGCAAACTTTTGAATACTTATGCATAAGTTAAATTCCAATAAAGTAAAAATAATTAAAGCAACATAGGTCTTTTTAAACCAAATCACAAATGCTTCAACAATTTAGTATTATGATAATTTGGTTTTATTGAAAAAAAGAATAATTGCTTACAATTAAACAAAAAAAAAATTAATTTGCTAAAACAATGTTGGTTTAAAAAAGGCTATTTATTATTTCAATATTTATATATATATATATATACTATACATACTGTAAAAAATGAATAATGACACGAGGTATATTTAGTGTTTTGATAAAAAATACTATTTTTGTAAAACTTCAAATGTTGTCCAACTTTTATGAATCTATGTCAATTTTTGAAAGAACATTTAAAAATATTCTCACTTTTTTACGCACATTCTCATCATTATATTGAACAGTCTCCGATATAGTTTTAAGAATTTCGTCTTTTTTGAAAGCTCGAATCAGTTGACTTTGATATTTGCTAGACCACTGACAAATGTTTTGGTCTTTTTCATAACTGCTAGTTACACCTATAGAAAACTCCTCACCAGAAAGTAGATTAAATTTAACATGAAAAGTGTTACTAACAACATTGCTTTTATACATTTCACTGATAACAATTTTAAATTTAACTAAAACACGAGCTACTATCAAATTTTTCCAACAAAAAGCACACCACAATTTGACACCACTCTCTTGCAATACAGATTTAAGATCCAAAAATGGTGTAACAGAACACTTGGTAGTACAGGGAACTTCAGCAGCTTGCGGGTTTTGGACATCACGTAATTGGTAGTTGATGACGGGAAGAGGAACGCCGGCTTGGCCAGGCTGTACCAATACTGGCTGATAGGGATAACCCGCTGTAAACGATGCTGAGGGTGTGGTTGAAACTGGCCTAATTTGTGTAGAAATTAAATTATTTGCCAAAGAATAGTTTGATACCATCGGCATAATATTTTGATTGTTGGTCACATTAACGTTGAGTTCAGGAATTACATTATTTGCAAATTCCTGTGGAACTGAAGTATAAATACCAGTAGATGGTATAGATTTTTCAAAATCTACACGAGTATTTTTTCCATTCTCAATTTGCGGAGAATTGAATGAATTATTTATGTAACTTATATTTCTTCCAGAATTGCTAGTATTGGTGACATTGATTAAATCATTATTATTTTTATTTGGTAGCAATTTTAATGTGGGAAGACTTGGTTGAACTGCAGGCGCCATTAAGGCAGAAGCAGGTTTGCACTTTATCATTGGCCTATGTACACCGTTGCTTTTCGGCAGCTCGGGCATTGCTTGGTTGTTGTTAGTGGTATTATTATTCTCTGTTTCCACATTAGAATTTATTGAAGGAATCGAAAATGCACTGATAATTTTTGGCATTCTTTCACAGACTGAATTGTTGACTACCGCTTGAGTTTGAGATTTAGTAACTTCATTATTTGTAGAAACAATTATAGGCAGATTTTGAATTGTTGTAGATGCTAAGGATTCTCTTGGTTTTTCAGTCTCTTTTTCAGACAATGCAGGAGGAATTTCCTCTTTTTTCAATTCTGATTTACACACTGGAGTGGTCAAATTTTGATTTTTGTACGGTTGAAGTCCGATCATATTAGAACACAACCCATTTTCCTTTTGAAGATGCTTGTGTAATGCGGCACTTTCAAGAAAATATGGTTCCCCTATATTTTTATCATTGTTTATCCACAATACTTTAATAGAGCCATTTTTCAACCTATTAACAAACTTTGAATGGAAATCACACGCCGAAAATTCTTCGTAAGATTTTTTCACAACGATGCGAATTTCATCAGGTCTTAATGATTTTGAATTCAAAAATTTATCAAAATCATCTTCTTTTTGATCTAAAAAAAAATAATTTAAAACATATGAGAATATTCTGTACGTTTATGTAAAATGTAATTTGATCCTTACTTTCAATAGGTGGGAAAAGCTCTTTACTACTACAAGATTCAGAATCGTTCTCAATTTTGCCATCTTGATTTGTAATAGTAGTTTTGTTGCCCTCATAAGAATCACAATCTATAGTTCTAAATGCTTGAGCATAACTTCTAACATATTTAGTTACCGAAAGATAACAATAATTCACACTTAAATCTATTGACCTCACAGTATCCTTATTTATATGAACCCAACCAGGGCTTGTAGAGGGCGATGAATTGCTGGGCAAATTCAGTTTTACTATGCGAACAGAACAAGGTTTGACTAAAGAATCACAATATTTAATCATTTTTTTATGTGTCGAGTTCTTGTGTTTTATTAGAGAACTTTTATTAGGATAGGTTCTTAAGCAAAATGTACAATTGTATCTAATTGTATAAGACGGAATCTTTTGGTTACTCTTATCATCTTGCAGATTATGATTGGAGTCATCTATGACAGTTTCTTGAGGAATGGTTTTTTCTGTGGGCATTACAACCTTATCTAACTGTTTCTCACAAATTTTTGATGTCAAAATTTCTCTTATTCTTTCAATATTTATTTCATCTGGACTTTTACAAGCTTTTTTAACTGGAGGTTCATCTTCTAAATATGTTTCTTGTTTTATTTGTATTTTACCAGGTAATAACTGAGGAGGCTGAGTCTGCAACGAAATAAAATAGTATTAAAAACACAACAAATTATACATTCAGTAAATTAGATTCTGGTCTCCAATCATTGAGTAAAAAAAAATTTATGTATAACAAAAACAAAAAAAAGTTTGCCTTGTGTTTTAATAACATATAATACCTGTATCAAATTTAATAAAAATTCAATAAATATAGAGAATGTTTACCAAACTTAGTAAATGTGAAATAAATCTATAAATATCAATTTACAACGAAAAAATGTACAAAAATAAATATTTATATTTGCAATTATTATCTCATTCCCATCCGCTTAAACACTCACTCCAACATTACTTCAAAATCCATCCTCACTTTTTACACTGTCTTCGAATTGTTTTAATGTACACTGTGGAGACATTAAATGAGAAATGATCTTAGTGATAATGATGGTTTCCCTCTTTCGTCAATATAATACTGTACAATTATATACTTAGCAAACAGTTTGCTCATAAATACGGAAACTAAAAAGTCGATATTTAGTTATTGATTTTAAAATAATTATCATCTAAACATGGTGAACCTTTATTACTTTTGAAAGACAAAAACATTTTTTGTAGTAATTATAATACTGTAACAGAAAATAAATATAGGATGAAACATTTGCAGGTTATTTGGTGATCTGATCATGATTCATTTAATATTTCAAACCCCACTTAATAATCTTAGATTAGATTTGATAGAAAAGGTTAAGTTAAGTAGGTTAAAATCGAAATTATTAAACACTACACGGTAAATATTTTTATTAAAATTTAATTAAATTAGAAATTACAAATAAAACCATTATTTCATAATTACTTAATGCAAAATGTCATATTGAATAAGCACTGACATACATAATAAACAGTTTTTTAAACAAGAACGTTTATTATTACAACTGCATTTTGAGATTCATTGGTTATATTTTTCAACACAAGCATGGCCAGTGACTTTCTGACCCTCATTTCTAAAAATATCTTCAGATATGATTTGCCAAGTCGAATTTTACCATGAAGATCAGGTCATAGACTTCGCAGCACAAATTGCTGCTGACTATAAATCAGGTCTTACTATTGAAGTGCCGTGTATCAAGATCCTTCAAAAATCACTGCATTACCTCCTATCTTATTGATATATCATAATATATCATCTTTGGTCATTTCCACTTTAGTTTCCGGATGGCTGGCATCTGAATTTCAGTTTAATGTTTCATTTTGTACTTGTAATTCTAGTTTGCAAATGCTGTTTTTTTTTCCTCAATTCAAACAGCATTTAATGCCATGGCATTGCTATCTTCAATAAATATTTCTTCTTTCTTGACTGCTGTGTTTCTTGCTTCTGATTCTTTTTCAGCCGAGTTTTCTTCAAAGTCTTTTTCAATTTTTATATTTACACTAATATCAGGATGCAAATTAGTTAAAGACGGTTGGACTTTTGGAGCTCTTTTAAACATTGCTTCATATGGCGTCTGTTTTATTCCTACATGATATATCATGTTTTTCATAAATTGGACATGTCCTAGTCCTTTGCTCCAATTGTTACAGCATTGATCCATCATCCATGTTTCCAACATGTTTTTGACATCTTGATTTGTTCTCTCCATGTTGCTTTGTGATTTTCTAGAACATAGTTCACTATAGACAATTTGCAATCCAGGCCACATAATTTTTAAATTTTCAATAGTATTATTATAGAAATCTCTCTTGTTGTCAAATCGTAGAACCAACGGTGCTCCAAATAAATAAAAAATGTCAAGAATGTGACTTGTTATTTCTTCCACTTGTTTCGTTTTTAATGGTTTTAGTATAATAAATTTTGTTGAGTGGTCTTCATAGACCATTATAAACTTGAATTCCCCATCAGCTTGAGATTCAAAATTAATCAAGTCTATTTGGCACTCGCTAGTATTATACTCATTAGCATTAGGGATAATCGTAGGTTTTTTCACAGATATTCTTTTCTCAATCTTTCGTTTTTGTAAACACGGTTCACAAGTGTTCAAAAATGCTCGTATTTCTAAATATGTTATGTTTTTGTAATTTTTTAGTAATTCTTTTCTCATCAAGTCTCGTCCCCTATGTCCAATAGCTAGATGAGTCTTGTACAAAACATCGTACAATTGTTCTTTCGGGATATAAAATAGGACTCGAGAGTTCATGATTGGAAAAATTAATTGTTCCTTTCCATCCACAGTTAACACATCAAAACGTCTCAACAACCAATGCTTATTTATTATACTAGTTCCTTTCTTTGCGTCTTTAACTCGCTGAATCAATGAATTATATTTTTTTAAGCTAATTTGGACAGAACCCTTTTTCTGTAAAGGATTCAGCTTGGATAAGATTTGGTAAAATTGTTTCCTTTTATCTTCCTTCAGTGTGTAAGTATTCTGGATAGGATTCTAAAAAAAAATTACACAAAATTATAGCACACAAGATATTAGTCATATACAAACTGTTTTTATAGGGCCAAATGCAACTAAATACACCAAGTACTATACATAGCCATATTTTTGACACTGCGTTCTAGACGCAGAATTGTCGAAAGTAAATTATGTGTTGGTGTTTTGACTTTTTCAGCCATTATCATTAGTTCCACAAAACAAATTGTGTAAAGATAATATACATTAAAAAAAAAAATTTGCTTAGACGATGCAGACAAATAATATGAATACAAAACAGTCCCACAGGTATAAAGCCCTGTGCAAGCATTTGTTTGCGACGTTCAGCAGTCATATGTGCTATAAACACTTTTGGCAATTTTTACGGACTACAACAATTTTGTGTCTAAAACACGGCTGGCTATGTGTGCCCTGCAAAATATAATGCACATTATTGGCGGCTCATATTTCTGATATCAGTCCGACTTGCAGATAGCCCACTTCTGTAATATAAAATTTTGACTTACTTCAGACTTCTGTATTATCAGTAGATATTCCAGATCATTTTTTGTCCACAATATAGAGATGATCAGTGGCAATAAACAAAAAGGGTTGCGATAACAGCAGATTGAGATAGTCAATCGTCAATAATGTAAAGATGGTCAATTATAATAAACAGTCATAGTTGTAATAAAAGCAAATTCAAGGTTTGAAACGTGTGAGGGGAACAGTACACGAGGTGGCGGCACAACTTTTGCGAAAAGAACACAACTTGGGAATTTCAATGAAATTTTGTATAATAGTTTATTCTTATGATTTAACTCTTGCGCTCAAGCGATTTTGGCAACAAGCGGTACCAACAATTCGACGGAAATTTTCTTAAATTCTTCAAAACCATATCTTTTTTGCAGGAATTATACAATTTTACTATCAATATCTGTAAAAGTGGAAATTAATGAGATATTTGCGAAAAACCGTTTTTGATAATCTTTGACACAATGTAAAATTTTATTTTGCACGTGAATTGATATGAACTTTTGACATTTGTTAAGAACTATAATAGATAGCTTTATGCTGAAATTCAAGACTTTGTCAACTTTCTACGAAGCGTGATGTTTTTATACTTTTGACATAAAATAAAAAGTTTTATTATTTCATAAAGTCTTCTGGTTTAACGTGTATTCCTCAAATATTTGCTGTGAAATCCCAGTGTGATTTTCAAGTCAGGTGGAGCTCTTTTTTTTAATATTTGCTTTGTTTTTTTGAATTATAAAATAATCAATTTTAATATTTCAATATCAACAGCACACTATGGTCAGTGTGGTTGGGAAAGCCAAAAATTGAAAAAGCCTCTCTTAGAACTTATGTATATGGATGAACAAATAAAAATCTACCGTAGTGACTAGTAGTTCTGTAAAACCTGTTGTTAAATAAACTTTCACCGTCAATGGAAGTATAATTTTATTAGAGGAATTACAGTTCCACAATAACATAAGTATTTTTACTAAATTTGGGGAACAGTTAAACGTATTTGAAAAATTATTAATTCTGATAAGTACTTTTCACAATAAGCGTTCAAATTCGATCGATCAAATAAATAGCAATTCAAATAATCTGATGTAACAAATTAAAATAATAATTTAATTACCTCAACACTGTATCTCTTCAATAATTCGATTTGTCTTTTTTGATAGTCCATCACTGTTGAATAAAATGTGCAAACAGTCACTTTGCAGTTTAGGCATACTTTTTGTGGCATTCCATCGTTACTAAATATCTAAAAAAGATAAATATAATAAGTATTTAGTAAATGTTTATTTCCATTAAAAAGAAAAAAATATATAAAATTGTTTTGCTACATGAATTTTTCATCATATTCATAAAATAAATGGACAATACATAAACAAAAAATGTGTCCCCTATTCAATTATTAGTAACATCTCAAGTACTTTTATTATATTTACTTTGTTTACTTACATCTTTCCAAAGTTATTTACGATTATAATCTACTAGCTAAGCCTGGCAGACGTTGTCCTGCCATTCTATATAACAACTTGATAAGATTCTATGAATTGCATAATCAAGAAAACTAAATTCAACAAACGACAGATCGTTGACAAAAAAATATATATACATACATGCCAATTTTCATAGTGATCGGTCGAATCGTGTTAAAGTGAAACGTCTTATATACAAACATCCATTTTTATATATAGATTTGATTCAATAATTTTTTATCTGTTAAGCCACTACTTAAACAACAGATCATATTTATATATGTTTTTACAAAATGTACGGCCACAATTGTGGCTCTAAATTCAATGCGTTCAAAGAATCGATTGTAATATAATCTAGACAAAATTCTCATAATTGAGTAAAATTTGTGATTATTTTGAAATTTAGGGGAGGGGCAGAGCTTCTCGTGGTTACGTTTTACATACAACCTTATTTTATCCAAAACTGGATGCATCATAAGATTATTGATAGTCAGTTTCGGTCCCAACGTAGAATTTGACTGACAGTTAAAATACAATTTGTTCTCGACTTATGATGAAGATATGTTCCTGAAACTCGGCCGTAAATCGAATCCATACAAAAAACTAATCTATTTTATTTATATCAAAATTGTCTCTCTTAACCCGTATCCTGCCACGATTCATATATTAATATTATACCAAATGATGTTTTATCAGATTTATTTTTTGATAAGTAAGAAGACATACTTATACCTCAAAAAGCAAGGCTTTGGAACAGAGTAGGTAGAACAACAGGTTTTTACTCAGAGCAGGAACACGACTTCCGTGCTATTATTTGGGTAATCTTTTAAAATTATACTAGCAACATTTAGATGTGTTTCTCTTCCACTCTCCTTTTAGAAAAACTGAACGTGGGGTTTTGTCGGGTGCAGGCTACGTTTCTCACAGTCATTAAAAGTAAATGCATTTATTTAATGCTGCAGTAGACAAAAATCTGAACATATTTGTTCCTGAATGCATGAATGGGTGAAACTGAACGTATCTTATTCAATCGGGTAATCAGATCTAAAATATTTTATAGGTGTTGCTATGATAACATGGTGCAGGGAGATGGCAAAGAGATCCTAGTGATTTATTAAGAAATTTTTGAAAATAAATTACATATTTTAATAGAATCCAGATCACATGCGGTCTTGTTCTGTGGTAGAAAATTAAAAAAAGGACATGTTTTCCGAAAGTTTGACGACTTCTTATATTTTGCTTATTTTCTCACCTCGGCATCCCGTAAGGCAGACCTTCGCGATTGTATAGTTAAAATTAAATGGAGAGTTCCCAGTAAATGCAAATGTGGCGCTGATAGTTTCGCCTAGTATTTCTGGTATCCAACCAAGTAGGCTCAGAGCAGGGTGCATTTTACTAGGGTTGCCAAACGTCCCTGATCGGCCAGGATTGTCCCAGGATTAGAATCGCTGTCTCGTATCCCGGACAAGTACAAAATTGTCCAGGAAATTCAGAATTTGACTAACTCGTAATGATTATGTTTAGTTTTGAGCATGGCCGTAGCCAGGATTTATTAAGGGGAAGGGAGCACTACTTTGTATATGTAAGTTTTTCAATCAATAAAAATATGCTGTTTTTTTTCATTTGAAGAATAACGTGAGTAATGAATTAATGCAGAATTGATATCACAATTGAATATTATATTTAAACATAAATCTCATAATTTAAACATAACACACAGAGAAAGAGGGAAGGGGCGGGGGGCAGACTCTCCTGACTACGACCATGGTTATGAACTATTTGTCCCCGAATCATCACAGAAAAAGTTAGCAACCCTACATGTAACAGGGGGGATGATGGGTCCATATATATTTCGGACGTCCCGTGTTTCCCCTGAAAATAAGACCCGGTCTTGTATATTTTACACTCGAAAACTGCACGAGGGTAATGTTTTCGGGGTGGGTCTTATTATATTAAAAACATCTTTCAAATCACTTTTTTATTTGATTAAAAAAGTATGCAATGTAAAATATAATGACAAAGTACATAAAATATATCTAAAAATTAATAAAGAAAAAGTAAAATCTAACAAAATAAAAAAATATTTTTAAAATAATTGTCATATTATTATCGTTTTTTAATTATTAATATTTGTTATGACTTATGATAGAGAAGTGACAAAGAATTTAAGTTCACACATTGTTCCTGGACAGCTACTCTGTCTAAACGAATCACCTTCTTACCTTTAGGTTAGGTTAGTTCTCAAAATTCGAGTAAAAGCCAAATATGGCTCGTTTGATGCTAAGTTTAAAATAAAGCTAAATTATAATTCAAAAAATGCCAAATTTAAATAAAGATGCATATCGTCGCACCGGAGAGTTATCGCTCGAGCACCTTCATACAACGCCAACGCGATGTTTTTTTCGCTAGGTCTTATTTTCGGGGTAAGTCTTATTTTCGGGATAGGTCTTATTTTCGGGGAAACACGGTAAGTGCAAACCATCGCAAGTCAAGAACTATGCCGAACGAAACGATCGAAAAAGGACAGGGCAGGCACAAGGACAGGAGTAGCGCACATACGTCAAATTCGAATAGGGGTTTACCGATATCTTGCAACACTCTTGGATCTTGTTGCGGAGCGCGTCGTCAACGGGAACGACGGCCCTGACGGAGTTGCATAGCCGACATTCGTTTTCGTCGGCCATCCTGAACGTCTCCATCGATCCTCGAACGCGACGACCGGCTGCAACGCGTCGCGAGGGTATGGTGCGCGGGAAACGGACCACTCTGAAGCCGTCTTTTTCTGGCGCATCGCGTGTGCCGTGTCTTTGTCTCTTTCTCGCGGGGCGACGTTGCCGCCGCGAACGGGAACGCGACACCTTTGCGTTTCGTTTATGCACCTTCTTGTCGAATCCTTGCGCAAAGTCGCCGCCTGAGGTCCGGATAAATGGACAGGCGTGTGCGCATATCAAAATTTCGCCGTTATTGACGGGTGCCAATTTTTAAGCACGAGGTAAATGGCGTCACTTGCGACATCATAGCTCGCCCTGCGCGGTTTCAAATATGGGTTTTCATTCGAGTTCCATAAAGCGCAATATCGGGTATCTTACTAAAAATTTATCGCGTTGTCAAACAATATTAGACTGTGCGGAATACGATATAACAGTCATATTTGAATACATTCGTATTTAGCGATCCGCACGCGGTTGAGGCGATGACCTTCTATTTGAGCTCCTCTCTACTCCCCCAATTATATTAACCTTCGAGTGGGCGCGCGGTTGCAAAATTGGCAATGAATACGCATTATCACTTTTCCCACTTTTACCACTGAATCACTAGCATCGGGATCCGAACTATTCCAGAATCAATGTCTCTCCGACCTAAAGACGTACCGGGTGTTTCATGGAAATTTTTGTTATTCATTGATATTTGGGAATTTCCGTAAGAATCCCTCCAAAACACGGTGTATGGGTAAAAGTCGCTAATCGTCCATGAACGTACCAACCTCCCAAACAGAGAAACGCGTTTATACACGTAAATGCACCTATACTCATTCGCAGTTTGACAGTTGATCGTACAAAACTTTTTGTTCAGGTATCGGAGCAGTATCATTAGAATATTCAACACCACGATCAATTCATTAACACAAAACCCAATTTCATTCATTTTGATTGATGTTTTGGATTAGGTTGGGTTAGGTTAGGTTAGGTTAGGTTAGGTAAGGTTCTCACCAGAAAGAATAGTCCCTTCAATGCTTGGGAGCACCGAGGCATGGGCGGCGTAGGTCGGATATGCTTCTTGCGTTATGCAGCAGAAGGAGGAGGCTGAGCGCG
The DNA here is from genome assembly GCA_028571205.2 of Hydropsyche betteni. NCBI lineage: Eukaryota > Metazoa > Arthropoda > Insecta > Trichoptera > Hydropsychidae > Hydropsyche > Hydropsyche betteni. The sequence goes on from JAOXNN020000082.1 coordinate 2,563,318, forward strand.
AAAGGCAGAAAAGGCCAACCAGTGAACAGTGACCAAAAACAATGATCAGTGAAAACTTTCAAACCAGTAGTGCACACGGACGCATGGGGCTGTCACCCTCGAGCAATACTTAACTAGTAGCCGGGTGACAGCTGAAGAAGAAGGGGGGGGGGGTTAGTGGGTAAAAATCCTTCACTGTCACCATGATGGTAGTGTCTTTTGAAGATTTCTCCCTTCCCGAAAAAAAAAGAAAAAAAAGGTTAAGTCAGGTTAGGTTATTATATGTATAAGGCTATTATATGTCAGGCTATTATATGTATATTTTACAGCTTGAGTGTCTACTTCGTTTATGAACGAACAAACTAGTCTGTTTATACACCTTGTAACAACTCTAGTCCAATTGTTAATGTGGTACAATAATTTAAGTTGTTTGCACTAAGATTACGCTCTTATGATAAATTCCAATAAAGTGGAAAATACTTTCATGGATAGAATAATAATCGAATTCAAAATTTACATGAAAGGAATCTGTATATAGGTCGTCCTGTCTTTGAATCTCTACACAGCACTTGGTTAAGGAGTCTTCACTAATATCTTCTTATAAACATGGGCTGATGGCCCGATTAACCATCGGAATCCTCAGCTCCGTTAAAAGTTTCTTCTTGCCTTCGGTCCTATCCGAAGACATAGAGGGTTGCATTCTGTGGTCCTCGATAATCCGTCGAAGATGCTCAGGATACAGATTCGTTTTTTGACTGCGCCACCACGCTTTTTCGCACGTGCTGATTGCAGAGCAGCCATATGGACAGTTGCACCCCTATTGTGCATCACGGGTGCCCCAAGCTGCGCCAACGATTGCTAGACCTGGATTGAGATGGGAGGAGTTAGGATTGACGCGTGCTACTTCTCCCCGAACTCGTCATATGCTGCTTTTGTGTCTGACCTAGTGGACCTCTATGACAGCATACGCACATTCACCCTGCCGGTCATTGTTACAGGCAATTTCAACGCCAAGGCCCCTGAATGGGGGTCTCCCCACACATACAGAAGGGGCGCCTTTCTCGCCGAGTTGACCTCGCAGCTTGGACTCCACACAGCCAACACTGGAGTACACACATTTGTACGCAGAGGGAGTGCGTAGGTGATGGACGTCACATTCGCGGAAAAGTCTGTGCTTAGCAGAATTACAGGCTGGCAGGTGTTGGATATCCATTCCCTGAGCGATCATCTATACATCCAGTTTTGTATTGAAGGCAGGAACCAGAAGTTGAAGTCTGAACGTGCTGAGAGATGGGCCGTCGGTAGACTGGATGTATCCGCGCTTGTGGAAACCATAGTCCTTAAAAGAGAGACAGTTGTCAACGCAGCGATGACTGAGGCGGAAGCGGAGGAGGTGGCACACATCACCAGCGACCTCTTTCGTTTTGCCTGCGACGCTTCAATTCCCAAACGCGCTGTAAGTGCTCGCCGTGCGCCAGTATACTGGTGGAATGACACCATTGCTGGACTGCGGCGTGGGTGCATAGCCTGGAATCGCAGAACACAGCGGCGCCCCAACCGCGGGAACCTGCATCAATTGAACAGGGATGCAAGGAAAGCACTGCGCAACGCCATCAAAAAAAGCAAGGCGCAGTATTGGGAGGAGATGTGCGACTCGGTCAATGCTGAACCATGGGGGAAGCCTTACAAGCTTGTGAGGCGAAAACTCCGGAGCACAAGCGCTGATCCGTTCCTGCATAATACAGCGAACAGACCATTTTGCATGCTGGACGGGATGACTCGTCCTGCAGCGGCTCCAGCAGCACCTGGAGAGTGGAGAGAAGGGGTTCTCCCCCCGACAGTTTGGCTTTCGTCTTGGGCGCTCTACAGTCGACGCCATGCAACAGGCCATCGATACGGTGAGGCAGCGTCAAAGCCAGTGGGTACGTCGTCATGATCACGCTGGACATCAAGAATGCTTTTAATTCAGCACGCTGGAGCCTCATCCTCGAGGCACTGACAAAAATGGACACATCGCCATAAAGATGGTGGAAAGTTAGCTTGACACAAGAGTCTTAATATATGACTGCCTAGGGGAAAGACGAGAGTGGTCAGTCATGGCAGGTGTTCCGCAGGGGTCCTTGGATCCGTTCTGTGGGACGTAATTTATAACGACCTGCTGCGGTAACCATTGATGGAAGGAGCCAAAATGGTCGTCTTTGCTGATGACGTGGCACTCCTCGTCACCGTCAAATCTCTGGAGATCTTGCACGTGACTTGCGAAGACACTGCGAAGAGTCAGGAGATGGCTCACAGGGGCTGGGCTGAAGCTCACAGTGCACAAGACCGAAGCTCTCTTCTTCACAAGGCACAGAGGACTCCCACCCCCACTATTGGTGATCGATGAACATGTCATCCAGTTCTGGAGATCCATCGGATACTTCGGGGTGCAGTTTGAAGACAAACTGTAGTTCACAGAGCACACGGAGAGGGTAGCAGCAAAGGCGGCCCGGGTTGCCGAAGACCTGGCCAGACTGATGCCCAACGTGGGAGGCCCTAAAGCCAATCAAAGGAAGCTCTACAATGAGGCGGTCCACTCCATGCTGTTGTATGGTGCACTGAAATAGGTGGACGCAATGAAGACGGGAAGAGCTAGGCTCAATTTGGTCAGAGTTCAGCGCAGAAGCGCGCTTAGGTTGGCTGCTGCGTATCGCACGGTGTCAGAGGACGCTGTTCTATCAGTGACTGCAATACCAACGATCAACTTGCTCGCAAAAGAGAGAGAAAGAGGCTACCGGGAAAGGAGAAAGAAAGAAGGATGCAAGAGAACGCACCATGGCGGTGTGGCAGTCGCGATAGGACGGCTCCACGAAGGAGAGGTGGACACATCGACTGATCGGGGACCTTGGAGAGTGGAGTGGGAGGAGTCACAGTCAGCTGTGCTCCCAATTGACTCAGGTCCTCACCGGGCATGGATGCTTTGGAAAATATCTCCGAAGTATCACCACTGTGGAGCAGACACTGATGATGCTGAACACACGATCTTCGACTGCTCAGCCTGGAATGCTGAAAAGGGCGTCTTGTACGACTCACTTGCAACAAATGTGCTCTTGCCGGAAAGCATGGTCCCTTCAATGCTTGGGAGCGCTGAGGCATGGACGGCGTGGTTCGGATATGCTTCGTGCGTTATGCGGCAAAAGGAGGAGACTGAGCGCGAAAGACAAAAAAGCCAATCAGTGACTAGTGACACGGTGAACTGGTGACAGTGCAGTGACAAATCATGCACTTATGCATGCGTAGTGTTGTAGATAGCTAGTAGATAGTAGATAATAACTGACAAATAGTCCTATCCCATTAGGTAAACACGGGGCTGTCACTCTTGAGCAATACTTAGCTAGTAGCCGGGTGAAAGCTGAAGAGGAGAGGAGCTTAAAGTGGGTAGAAATCCCACATTACCACCATTATGGTGGTGTATTTTGAAGATTTCCCCCCCCCCTGCCGGAAAAAAAAAGTTAGGTTAGGTTAGATTAAGTTCGGTTCGTTTCTATTTCGTGAAGAAATAACCAACTGACGTTTAAACGTCAAAATTTGGATGCGAATGTATGCGTGAATGCAAGGTAACAACATAAAAAGGTAAAAGTAGCTTATTGCCCATAAGTGTTGCTCACTGCCCATGAGCGTACCAACCTCCCAAGTGGTGAAACGTGTTTATACACGTACATGCACCTACACATACAAATATTAGCGTGCCTAGTTTTTAAAATGGTACTCGGCATTACGTTCATACACGTACATGCACCTATACTCATTCGCAGTTTGACAGTTGGTTGTACGAAATTTTTTGTTCAGGTATCGAAGCATTATCATTAAAGTATTCATTTGTAGTATTGCTTCACTCACATGTTGTATAAACGCGTTTCACCGCTTGGCAGGTTGGTACGCTCTTGGGTAATGAGCGACATTCGTGGGCAATAAGCGACTTTTACCCAACTTGTAACTTATAACTGGATTTGTATATGTATGCGTTTCACCGCTCGGGAGATGGTACGTTCATGGGAGGTAGTCCGCTTTCACCAAATTACAATCGGTAGAGCGAAGCGTTGCAAATTTCCGTACTCCGTCGAATTCGACAGGCAATGGTCGCACATAAGAGCAATGTCGAGCACGTGCGTTTGACAGTTGGCGTGCGAATTGGCGCGCTTCGGTTTGACATTTGACGCGGTTCGCTGCAAGATGGGGCGAGTCCGCGTCGTTTCGACGGCGTGGCTGGTGTGGCTGTCAATATTTGCAATGGGGTGCGATGCAGGGGCGGGTGCCCCTCCCAAGAGTGGGTCCCCGTCCAGCGGCCCCAAGCTGAGTTTGCCGCGGGCTTTGCTGCCTTTGCCGGTTCGCGCCCAACCCCCGCCGGCTCTCACTCTCACCGTTACGGGAGCCGCTTCTTGTTATACTTGGTCAATATTTTTGTTATTTCGCTTATGTTTATGTCTTCGGATTCGTTTATTTGTGTTTTCAACCTTTGTACATGTTTGTTTTAGTCCATAACCTATATTGTGGAACACGTTCTTTGAAAGTTTTTATGGGTAATCTTTTACGTCAGGTATCGGCAAACTCCGACCATCGGATTAATATTGTTTTTGTACAGGTTTTACACTTCGAATTGGACATTTTGCAAATCAAACTGGACATTTTACAAATCAAAATGGACTTTTTCCAAATCGAATTGGACACTTTATTATATTTTATTAAAAAAGTTGGAATTTAAAAAAAATACATTCACAATATAATATACTCGTATATAGGCCCGATGTTAATAACATCGGCTGTGGTTTTATTAAGAAACGGAAAACGATAAAATGTGAAAACCCAATTGTGTGAACTCGAAATGTGTACCCGATTTGAATATTTAATTAATAAAATCAAAATAGTTCATTTGTTATTTGTGACATATAGGCGAAGCTAGAGGTAGAGGCAACCCAATGCCCGTACTTGATTTGAATTCTTAATTAATAAAACCAGTTCATTTGTTATTGACACAATTACGAAATATAGGCGAAGCCAGAGGCAGTGGGTAATAAGCTTCATATTATAGACGTTAACTGTATACGCATATAAAGACCATATTCGCGAAAAATTCGAGAGCGTCATCGAACAGACGGACACACAGACACACAAATCCGCTATTACATATAGGGGATAGGGATAGGGGATACCATCAGTGTGAATACCTATCTGCATCTTATGTTGTTAACTCATGAAGGACGAGGAATTTTTTTGTTAATAATTTAAAGTTTTAATCTATATTCTATTAACATATAATCCTCTATGTCAGCAAAATAATAAAAAAAAATACACAAGGCTTTCATATAGAAAGCCTATGTTACTGTATGGTCACACCTGTCCTGACAGGGTGTGTGTTTATATGTATTGTTTATAGTGCAGGCTAAACTTGTAGACTACTGAGGGGTGGCCTAATATTACCAGTAAAATGCCAAAGCTCAAAAAATTGCCAATTCGAAGTGCCAAAATATACTTATTAAAAAAAAAAAAATAAGGTTTAAGAGCCACTCCTCCAGTTGAAGATAGCCAGCTAACTCTATTGTCCAATGATTACCATTGGATCAGAATTTGGATTACCAAAATCTGTGTTCAGGCACCATTCCTTATAGCCAAACCTTACAGGCTTGCTAAGAATCAATTGTTTGCACCCATGACTACTGTAATACTCGATCATCGATTCATCACAATCCAAAAACTCGTGGGGCACAAAGTTTTCCAAAGTATTTTTTTTTTTTAATATTTATAACGGCGAAGTTTCCAGAGCTTATCGTCTGCATTCATTTTGGTGTTATCGGCCGTATGAATGTACCGCATTATTTTGAAAACAAAATGCAAAACGTTTGATTCGGGGTGGAAAAATAAAAATATCAGCACCAAAGTGATGGAGTTCATCGTCATCGTTTAAACTGGGATGTTCCAATATGCCGATAATTTCTCCAACAGTTAAATATTTGGAAAATCTGAAAAATTCATAATAATCCGAGGTTAGAAAATGTACTAAAAACAAAATAGAGAATAATGCTTCATACAAAAATTGATGTCGGTGTAAAGGACGAGCGTTACCATACAGTCACGCAAGCTTTTGGGGTTGAAATACAATTACACAGAAGATATTTAAAAATAATTACGATCTTACCTTTGTAGATCAACTAATTTTTATTATAAATACATTAATAAAAGTTATCCAAGTAATTAAATAAAATATTAAAAATTGTAACAACTGTTGAGAAATTTCCATTTTAATTTTATTCCAATTTTGAGTATTTTGAAATCTATTTAATTGTACGATCGAGAAGCTTTTGTCATAATAGCCTCAATAGGAATTGATCGTTCTCAAAAATCAAGTATTTTAGGAAATTTCATACTGTTATATGAAAAATAAAAAGCGAAAAAATATTGCCTGCGGCGCTATTCATTATAAAATGTTGTATCGTTCCCACTTTAGGAGTACTTCTAGAGATGACATTGTCAACATTCAGCCTATCGAAAATTCTAACGGCTGCTCGACATCGGCCCGAGTCTCCAGTGTGCCTCATCTGACTTATAGACAAACGGCGATCATTTTCGCGGAAGATATTCACACAAAGCAGGTATCCTATATTTATTTCATTTCGCTATAATATTTTCCTATTCAACTGAATAAATCTATTTTCGTCAAATAGATACTTAGGTGTGATGTTATCGTTGATAAAATTGTGTCTCTCGAAGTAGTGACGACGACAAGAGAATTGTTTGTAGAAGAAGCACCAGAAGCGTTCGAAGTGAGAGCATACGATGATCAAGGTGGTGACTTTTGTGGACTTAAATTTGATATATTATAAATTTATTATTTATCATTATCATTAATCATTTTGTGCCGATTTCAGGAAATGAGTTCACATCATTGGATGGCGTGGAATTTTTATGGACAATTATATCCCCCTTAAAAAATAACGATGTTATTAGGTACTTTTTCTTTGTTTGTTTTATTGTTTTAAATTTGATCAACATATATATCATTTATTTCAAAATATTCTGTAATATATCTTTTTAGAATCATGACATTTTCTGAGTCTTCATACGAGGCATCCAAAGCTCTCCAAGATTTAGAATCTCAAGGTTTGCGAGGACACACTGCACTTTTGGAGGGAGTATCTACTGGCTCAGCTAAAGTATTTAAATTCTTGATTTATCAAATTCTATTAAATTTCACATATTTTAAAAAGTTATTAAATTTTATTCAAGGTAATTGTAAAATTACCTCAACCAGAGTATTCTTCTGTGAACAGTGTAGAAGTGACACTAAGAGTTGTTGCTAACCTTCTTATCAAACCTAGCAATATCTGCATTCAGCAATATGATTCTGTCAATCTCAAAATTATTCAGGTAACTTGTACAATTTTATTTTTGTGTATTTATGCTAATAATTTTCATTTGAAATAAGATTTATAATTGAATTTTTTAGGTGCGTGAGGGTCGTATGTTAGAGTTGCCTCAACCATCTTCTCAATATTGGCTTGATTTAGAGGATGATAAAATTGTTGATTTGAATAAAAAAACAGGTAAAGTAACGATACCAGTGGGGACCTTGCACTATCTGTCAGAATAATGTTTTTAAAGATGACAATCTTTCAGAAAATGTGTAATAAGCTGCTTATAATATCTTATCAGCTCCACCACTGGTGTTGCTCCACCCTATATATTGAAATTAATCAATAATTATTATATGATAGTTTAATATTTACCATCATAATTTTTATATGTCAACAGGTCTAGCTATCGGTATGACTCTAGGAACAACACATGTATTTTTAAGAGATGCAGGAGAAGGCTTAGACGGAGAGAGTGATGGTGTCAGACCCCCAGAAGCTACTATTCATGTTGTGACGCCGCATACGATTACACTTGAACTTAAGCCTAGTTCGACGTTGAGCCCGTGGAGTTTGCAAAACGGGGATGATTTCATAATATACGTACACGTTGTGGATAAGTAATTCTAATTTTTCATTAAGATTATTGTTGTTTACTTAAGAACAATATATAAAAAATGTTGTGTTTTTTTTTTAGCCAAGATAGGCGAATATATGTTGGCCCTGAAACTAAGATAGGTTTGGAAATAGACGAATCATTGATAGATGTAACATGGAGAAGTATAAATGGAACCGTATTGACTGGTCGAGCTATTAAAGTGGGAGTTGTACCAGTTGTCGCGACATTGCTTTCAGTTGCAGGAACACCCATGAAATCTAAGGTTCTTTATATGTTAATTTTTTTTTTAATTAAATTTTGTTCATATAATTTCATTTCTTTGTTTAGATTTCAGCTATTGGTAAAATTCAGATATTCAGCAAAATCGAGGTTATTCCACCAAGAGTTATTTTACCGTGGGAACCGAATTTTAACACTAGGTTTTATATCTTTTTAAATTTATAATTTAAATCATGAAAATTTTAAATTATTCCTTATACATGTGTTATATAGACATGAAGTGCAGTTAAAAGCTGTCGGTGGTGATGGCTCATACATTTGGCAAAGCGATGGTTCTGCTCTCGTCGATTCTTATAATGGTTTAGTAACAGCTATAGGTCCTGGAAAAGCAAAAATAACTGCATCGATGCCTTCAAATCCAAATATTTTCGGAACTGCAAAGTGGGTGAAAAATATTTTCGATCATCGACTTATTTAGACATTCAATGCCTTTTTTATTTTAGTGTAATAGTCATTGAACCAACACGTATGGAAGCTGAATGGTATCAATCAGAAGGACCTGTTGGATCCAGTTTGCCAATACACATTGCACTATATACAGAAATACCACTAAAATCAGAAAAATATATTCCTTATAATAAGTAATAATTTTTTTTTGTGATAATATAATGATAATGTATATTCTATTATATTTTCAAATTATTAGATGTGATCTTATGCACTTCAAAATAGTTTCGACAGAAGGAATTGGTTTTGATACACTCGAAGATGAAATAATTGATCCTGAAACAAAATTGATAGGTTTTAATTTTAAAAGTATTACGTTTTGGTATATGTTTCTATGAATTTTTTTAATACATTATGATTTTTTTATTTATAGGTTCTGCTTGTACAATTTTGCATGTAAAATGTTCTGAAATCGGTATGGGTCGAATTGCTGTACGTTGGGGACGGTTAGAAGTAGTATTATCTTTAGGATGCTATGCTCCCTTGCAAAGATTATATCCACCAATGTCTCATTCATCTGTGCTTTTAACTGTAGGAAGTTCTCTTAATGTTATTTTTGAAGGTACAAAAACAACTGAAAACAATATTATTTGTTATCTTTACTATGTATTTTCATAGATAAGCTTTTTCAGGTGGGCCTGTTGCCTGGTTCGGAAGAGATCCAGATATTTCGAAAGAGATAAAAAATTCTGATTCATCAATTGCTAATGCCGTTTTGCACCAAACTGCATCAAACAATTATCACATATTTACTGTTACTTGTCTCGAGGTAATTTTTTTTTTTCAAATAAAATGCAAATGGGTGAAAAGATAACAATAATTCTATGTAACTTATCTCAGATAGGTGTGACTGAGGTAAATTTAAAGATATTTGGTGGAAATAGTGAAACAAATGGAGCCATGACTAATGTGGCAGAAGCATCTGTGGATGTTTTGTGTTCAAACCCAACTGCTTTTAAACTATCTCCCAGGCAAGATATTGGAACTCTTTGTCCCATATCATCAGCACAGGTCAATAACAATAACAATTTTCAATTATATTTTATTTTTCAAATATTTTCTAAATATTATATTATTTTTTTAGATGTCAATGTTAAGCGGAGGAGGTTCTGTTGAAATAGAAGTTACCGTTCTTGATGAAGAAAATAGAATTTTTCATAATGCCTCTTCAGTTAGAGTTCGATGGTCATCAAAACCAACCAGTGTTATATCTGATGTTCCAATAGAGAGATTTTTAATAAAACTCAATCAAAAATATAATGTGCCAATTGTAGATTATCATTATCAGGTATTATATTATACTATATTTGTTATATTTTTTATGTCATTCATTATTTAATTTTCTAATTATTCAACAGATGATTGCTGTTTCTGGCACCGATATATCAAATAGAACCAACAATATTGATATAACATTAGAAGCATTAGGATTTAGAGGAAATGTTTTAAAAATTGCAGGCATTCGTAAACCTCCAGCTTGGGATGATTTACCACAAAATACTTTATCTTTGAGACTTATAACTCCCGTTCAAACCTCGTCTAATAAAGTATGTTTTTTTTTTATGTCTAGATATTCGTTTTTTTATATGTATTCTTATAAATATTATGTTTTAATTTTTGTAGGTCTTAATATTTAATCAACCTAATAATATAGTTCATCTATCTTTACTCCACGGTTCTGGAAGTTTTCAAATTGATTTATCGAAAGAAGATTTTATCTATGCCACTTTGGAACACAGTAATGGCCGTAGTTTGAAAATTCAACCTATAACTGACGGAGAAGTTACTGTCACTGTTAATGATTTGTGTGTCAATTCTCCGCCTGTTCAAATTCAGGTTTTTGTATTATAATATTCGTTCATTTTTTTTTTGCAATATAATACATTGAAATTAAAATAATTTCTGATTTTAGATAAGTGTTGTGTCTGTTGTCAACATAGTAGCAGATTTGCCGGAATTAATTGAAAAAGGTCAAACAGTTGAATGTTTGGTGCGTTTTTATGAACATGGTGGTTTATTATTGCCAGCACATGGATATGGAGCACCCAATCTCACAGCCAAAATTAATGAAGGACGTATTGCCGTTAATTTATCGTCAAACGAAACAAACAATGCCATCTTATATACTGTCACAGGTAATATTGAATTTCTATTAAATTTGTATACGAATTTTTCGAAATTTATTTATTTTTTCAAGGTTTGGAAGTAAGCGATGCAACGATAGAATTTGCTGCAGGAAACGCCCGTAGTATTGTTCATACGCATGTTTTCGCTCCCTTGAAAATGGTTCCACGTTCTTCAGTATTATTACCTGGAGGAAGCCTAGCTTTAAGAGTAATCGGTGGACCCCCACCTCCTGCTACAGTCAGATTTCATAAAAGCTCTGGTCCAGCAGATATCATTGGTACTTAATATATGTTCTTATGATATTGTTACATGGAATATTGATGATTTGTACTCAACAATACAATATTTTGCAGACGTGAGTACTTCTGGGATTGTGTTAGCTCAAAATATGGGCTCTGTTGGAGTGGAAGCTTGTGCAGAGGGTCCTAGAGGCATAGAGTTAGCTTGTGCTTCTGGTAGTGTACGAGTTTTACCATTGGAAGGCGTTCTTATTCATGCTCCGACATCTACTCTTTTGACTGGAAAATCTATGCCGTTGTGGGTCACTGGTTAGTCTTATACCCTTAATTAATAATTTAATTACATTCGAAATTTTTTTTTAATTAATACACATACAACTTGATTCACAGGAACATCCGATAATGTAGGTCCTATAGAATTAGGAGCCTTACAGTCGTCACTCCATTTCCGTTGGTCTCTATCGGGTGATGGTTCCGCTAGTATCCATGATATTTTAAGTGTAACAGGTAAATTTGTACATTTTTCTATTCATTTTACAATTCATTTTACAATTCATTCAGCATGTTAACGTGTAATTTTGTTGAAAAATCATCTTAGGGGTTGAATTTGATGATTCCGATAGAGTCTCTTTAAGGCTTGTGGCTGTTCGTGCTGGTGCTGTGTCAATTCATCTTAACGTAACTGTATGTTTTTTTTTTTAATTTAACTAAACTACCTATTAGTATATTGATAGTTTAAAACCTTCTTTTAGGCTTTACCTGGATCCATTTTAGCAAAAACGGGGATATTATGGAGTGCAAGATTTGATTTGACTATAATAGAACCCTTGCTATTAATGAAACCTAATATTGATGTATCGTCACTTCTTCTTGCGCCTCATTCTTCATTATTATTGGAAACAAATTATCCTCATGATAATCTCGTTTACAGGTTATTTTTATTATTATTTTTAATTAATCTTACTTATTTATTTCTAAATTATCAAATCATTGCAGTATAAAGGAAGATATTTTTCGACAAACTGAAAATGAACCACTTTTGAAAATTTCACCTGAAGGAAAATTAACTACGTTTGCACGTTTAGGAAGAGCAATTCTTACAATTAGTAATGGTGGCTCTGAAGTGTGGTCCAAGCAACACATGATTGTTTCAATAGAAGTATATTTATTTTGAATAATTTTTTTTATAAAACATGTTTAAGAAATTTTAATATAAAGTTTTTTTTTATATAAGGTTTGTGCTCCTCATTATGCTATGATGGAACTGTTGCAAGAGAACTCATTTAATAAATTAAACGGGTTAGCTGCGTTGCCGGCGGGACTCATGCTACCATTGACTATTTCAAAATATGATATTTTAGGACGAAAATTCGCTACTATGTCTCAGAACATTAGACAACTCACTAATAGGCCAGATTTGGTTTCAGTAGTCACAAATACTACACATACATTAGAGGTAATAAAAATCCTGATTTTCAATTATTAATTTTTCTTATTTTCAATCTAAATTTTTCAGCTTTTACTTACTGATGCTGGAGAAGCTGTTGTAAAAGTGTGGGATCCCGTTTCAGAAAAGCAATTTTCAGATTACGTATCTTTTAAAATTCAAACTGCTTTATATCCTCAAAAGGTATACATTTTTTTTATTATTTTCATATTTATGTTTTACTTATTGTGATTTGTGATTTTTTAGATAGTGGCTACGGTAGGCGATGTTTGGTGTATGCGTAGTTCGATTAATGGAGCTAAGTGGACTGGAAGCTCAGATGGAGCAGTTTGGGCTGGTGAAAGTGGAGTATCTCAAGCTCGTATTTCGAATGTTGCTGCTACTTCACTTTCATTAACTGCACCGCCTGGTTTGCCTTATATTGCACATGCCACCGTTTTGATCAGGCCTATTGATTTGGTAAGTTTTTTATTTTATTTTTTATTATTATATTGTATTCAAATGTGAGAACTCAATATATGTTGATGTTTCAGATAAAATTTTTGCTTCCTGAAGGTGAATATGTTGTCACTGAAGAAAAACCATATACAGTATATTTAGTTCTAGGCAATCGTGAAGAACAAAACAAATTTAATAATATTGTGATTAAAATTTTCAATCTATTTTATCAAATAATTTTAATGATAAATTTACACTATCTTAATTGTTTTAGGTATTTGGTGAAAACGACTGTTTAACAGAAGATATAGTTTACTTTCCATTCTCATGTGAAATAAAATATACTGATGAAATAACACCACTACATTTAATTACTACCCCTGTTTTTGATAGAAACAAAGGTTTGCAGCAGTACACTGGAAATATTTATATAAATTGTCATTACATGTTATTTTATTGCATTATATTTTATAGGATCTTATGGTTGTCAAATTAGTTGGGATCCAGGATATTCTCCTTTGAATACAATCAATAATAGTCAAAGTTTCAGTCTTCTTGCAAGATCGGGAAGTTTATCCACTGATACGCAATCTGTTCGTTTAATGAAAAGTGCTAAATATCAACCAGAAATCGTTGCTTTGTCACCCCCTCCCGCTTCTACTGCTTCTATTGATATTTCTGCAACTAAAGAAGTACTCAAACAATTAAAGGTAATATTGTCAATGACCCAATAAAACAATATTTTCTAATCTTCATGTGTATTTATAATTTTAAAATTACTTTTTCAAGATAATATCGGGCGATGACATTTTGAAAATAGACGGACCAATACGTATGTCAGATACTAGTTCTCGTTACATTATAAGAGGGGATGGTAATTCGTATGGACCAAGAAAACTTCATGTTTTACTTATTTCACCTCTAACTCATCAGCACACTGAGGTATAATATATTCGTGAAAATTACTTCTATGATCCTCGTAATGCTCCGTGTATGAGATTTTTCAATATCTAACATTTTTCATTTAGATACCAGTCAATATTAATGGTGGAAGTTCAACGATAGATGGCACATGTGCGTTAGGAGGTTCTTCTCCAATTTTGCAACTTATACAAGCATATCAGCCGTTTTTCTTAGGTGTTATCGTACTATTAATCTTATTAGTAGCGACGGTTTATAGTATGTATCAATGTTTACAAATTTAAAAAATCATATTTTAAATTTGATGTATAAGTGATTTTTCTTTTTGTTTTAGTATATGGTAATATTATTTATCCTTTACAAATAAGAAAAAAAGAGTTCATAAGTAAGTATAATTCTATTTTTCATCATGTTCATTATAAATCATTATTATATACTAATACGAATTATATTTATTTAGATATAGCACCTGCAAATGATATATCGTCTCAAATCCGCAACATGACGTATCAATCAAGATCACCTCTTTCACGAAATATGCCCGGAATTTCACCTACACCACAAAATTCTCCGAATGCAACATATACGCCTCCTAGTCCTAATTTAGATGTAAGCAGCTCTGCTATTTATGGTGACCCTTCGTATTTGGCATCAGCAGAACGTAGAAGAAATAGGAGATTTTTATGATGTGCTTAAATCTTTCAAGATCTCAGACTGTTGTGATTATGGGTATTAATTAATTGATGAGACTTTGTGTGACCAATTTGATATTTTTGTAGTGGCTCAAAAAATTTTTAGTTTTTGTATATAATTTGTCCTCAGTTAGCAAAATATGGAATTGTTGGTTATTTTATTTTCTTATAGTTTTCAACAACACTTTTGAATATTTTGTTTATTATTGTGGTAACAAATTAAGTTGCTGAATTTATCATATTGGTTATTATAATTATTATACTTGTTTTGATTGACTCAATCATGTTAATTGATGTGTATATTAATTACGTACTGCGTTTGCACTTATTTTTTTTCTGAAAGTCATTAAGTATTATAAGTTTTTTGTTTAATTTAAAGGTTGTGTATGATTGTGTTTCTTTAGTATATTCAAGTTCTCCTTTATTTATGCAAATTGAATAAGTCATAATCACTTTATTTCTTGACCAATTGAATATTTTAATATCATTTTTTTGTTATTGATTAATTTATAGTTATGAGGATATTCGTAAATTTTGATAAAACTATTTTTATTCTTAATTTATCAAAGGGTTAGTCTTGTTGCTTTATTTATTTCTAGATCTGAAAAGACATTTCGGGTTATGAATATGTAGTATATTAATTTTTCGAAAAACATCACATTTGCTTCTGAATGGCATATAGACCTATATTTAATTTTTTTTATTTATATTCGTATGTTATTTTAACATGTCGAACAAAATTTGCTAAAAAGCACTATTAAGCTTGAATGTACTGTTTGAAATTTTTCAAAGCCATTATTGCTTTATTGCATAATTTTTGCATAAACACAGGCGTTCATTAAAAAATGTCAGATCTTGCATATTTAATTTTTTGAAATTGCTGTTTAAAGTTTGAGCTAATTACTGGCAATGTTTTGTTTTTTTATTGTATGATATTTTTATATAAATAAATTACGTGTAAAAAATAATTAAAATTCTCTGATTGTGTTATAAGTTAAAAATCAATATGTATACTTAGGACAATATGTAACACAATTTTTAAGGCCAAAAATGGCACAAATCAAACAATTTTACGGAAATAATGGGATTCCCCCAATAACAACGAGACGTATGGTCATCCTTATGCTACATTTTGAAAAAATTCAGGTGAAGAATCTGTATAGAAAGAATGTCTGCGTTCAAAAAATAGTTTTCACTGTATGAATTATGCATTTTTTTTAGAGAAGTAAAAGGCGCGTAAACTCATTTTGATAAATAAAAAAAATGTTCAGAATGACAATGAATGACTTTCTTGCATATGAACTTTTAAAATGATCATAAAAAATGCTGGTCATTTGCAAATTTAAATATCGATTGATTTTTACTCAATATTTATAAATTTTGGTGAGAGAGATGAAGTGAAGATACTAACCTGGATCATGATTTTACCCGACCATAATCATAATTTTGGATAGTATTGGTACGTAATCCTGGACCAATTGTGCATGGAAATTGTCCATTATGTATTAGAAATTTCAAATTATAAATTAAAATTATCGCACATTTTCCACATACTTTCATCGAGATTGTTGATTATACGTATAGACAAGACATTGTGTACATATGATATAATACATTTTTCTGATCACCCGTCTGTAGCATTCACGGGCCTCATCCATCCGGCCTTGCGCGCGCAAGGCATCGCCAAGGCCGCCGTGCAGTTCGGCCACGTGCGGCATTCTCGCAATGACCCTTCTATAGGCCGCTTCAGCCTCGACCACGCGGTCCGCCTTGATCAGTTGTGCGGCCATGATGCCCGTGACGTGGAGCGAATCCGGAAACCGTTCAAGCAGCGCTTCGCAGAACGCCAATGCCTTTGCCCAGTCGGTTTGGTTCAGTTCCAGCAACTGTTGCAAAGTGGCCTTGTCGGGTTCTGCGGCTTGGGCTGGTGCAGGGGCTCGTTCGCCCTCCAGATCGGCGAGTGCCCGGCGCAGGCGGGCATTGCCGGGAAACCGATCGAGCATTCCGGCAAGAATTGAGTGTGCCAACGCACTGTCGCCCGCGCGCTGTGCCTTGCGTGACTTG
>JAOXNN020000082.1:2580054-2597774 GCA_028571205.2 Hydropsyche betteni
GTAAATAAATAAGTTTTTTTAAATGTTTACCCACTTATCAAATAAAATTTTCAAAATTGAAATTTTTACCCAGTCTCTCAAAAGGTTGCCGACCACTGCTCTAGTCCAATGGGTTCGGGTGGTACGACAATTTTAGTTTTTTGCACTCAGATAACGCTCTTATACTAAATATCAATAAGGTGGAAATTGGTATCTTAACTAATGATCGAGAAATACGTGTAGTGTCTGTCCGTCGTGTCAGTTTGAACTTCGAGAGTTTGTTTTGAACATGTTTTCACAACTCAAGTTAAAACGCTAACCCAAGCATGATACTTATAATGTCTTTTTTTAGTTTAGATGCAATTATATGTAGGTAAAATTTGACAGTTGACATTCAAACTAAAATCGATAGTTAGGGTATACCCAAACTAGTATGAGTGTAAACAAACAAAAGTTTACACTTGAACTGTGACAATGATACATAATGCCTAATTGCCCTAATTTCTCGTTTGTTTGAGTACAATGTTGCCAAATAGTTTCAATAACAACAGTATACATCAATTTACTGACTGTGCCATAATATTATAGTTACTTATTGCTTAACTTTGACGAATAGTGAAAATCGAAACATTTGACGCAACGAACCATTGCTTATCTTCTTCAATTGAGATTTTATTTTTGAAATATTATATTTTGATACCCCATTGAAAATCCATGTTTTTTATTCGATTTTTTTCTATACGTAAAAAAAATCAGCGACAAATTGAACCGAAGCGAATATGACAAACGCGAATTCTAAGGGACCATTCATCGCTCAATTTTCTTACAATGGGGCAACGAACCAAAAAACAACCGTTATGACAATATTTGGAGTTTTTCGCGAAAAGTCCCCGCCGTTCGCTCGACAATGTGCAAATTTGAACTGTTCGAATAGTCAACAATGGCACTTCTTGCACTGCCGCCAGACGGATGACCGAATTTTGGTTGTGGACGCTTTTTAGGTGTTGATTCATCCCACAAAGGATTCTTACAATATTTGATGCGGAGTAATATGGACGAGGAAGAATCGTCATCGTCGCTAAACTGCGCGCACAATGGTCTCGTTTGAAAAAAGTTAATATTCATTATTTTTTTGCTGGTCGTCGTGATGAAGACTTTTTTTTGGTCGGCGTGTTTGAACTGTGTTGGAAATTAACGATTCGAAATTTATAAAGAGGGTTTATGTAACGTGTACTTTGCGAAATTGCTCAGTTCATGTACTACGCAGAGTTATTTTGCGTCGTATAAAATTCAGTGAGATGGCGTCTTGTTTTTTTTTTCAAATTTGGACTCTTCTTTTTCATTATCATCTTTTCTGTGAATTTTTTTTAGATTCGCTTAGGTTGTTGTTTTTTTTTTTTGTTATTAGCTCTGATTGTTATTTGTAAGACGACAAGGTAAAAGGGGCAAGAAGTAGTTTATATCTTAAATTATAAAGGCGTTTAGTTTTAAAAAACATCACCAGAGAAGACTGTTTCATTATTTTGTCCAAATACCACGCAAAAATGCTATGGGTCGTACGCAAATTAAGAAATTTTACGAACGACACGCAACATTTATATAATTGAAATTAAAATTTGAACCTCACTTTAAATTAAGGTCACGAGGAAAGTTTGGTATTTCACATAAATCAGGTTGCTGACCTGTTTTTATCGTCATTGACGGCCATTGATCTGACATGACTGAAATTAAAAATAAATTCGATAGCTAAAATTTTATTAGAAAGAATGCACATGGAGCGGATGAAAATGTACGATTTTCTTTTCGATGATAAAGGCTTTCACAAATATTTGAAAAAGGCCACGTTCGGTCGCAACTTATGCAGGGATTGCGGTCCCAACAAAAGGCAAACGGTAAAAAATTAAAAATAATAATGTAAAAAGGTCGACGCGCGTAATGTCCGTTCATTCCGAATGTATAATTTCGTTTTGTAAAGGTGAAGTTGAATATTGTGTCAAATAAGTTTTTGCTCTTGCAAATATTGCATCTATTTCTCCTAGCCTTTAAAATTGAAGACATGTAAAATGTGGCGAAATCATTAGACAAAGGTTTTTGATTTTAGTATTAAAATATAGCTTTTAATATTTAGGTTTTTAAGAAAAATTTTAATGAAACTTTTTATACAGCCTTCGAAAAATTAATAATGTGATGACTGTATTTGGTGATAATGCAAAAAAATTACTTACCATTGGTCAATGTCAGTGATGTCATTTTTTTTTTCAATTCGCACAGAACTGATATTATGAATAGTAAGCTTTAATATCTAGATAATACTACTGATATTAGTAGCAAATCATACGAATTACGATTGATTGATACTTACAATGAAATCTTTATCAAGAGGAACAATTTCTAAAAGCGTAAGCAGTCGCAGATGTTTTATTAAAATCAAAATTCACATAATGGTATTCCATTTTTCATCTAAAATAATAATAAAAAAAAACAATTACACGCACCATTTTTTATGATTATCGATCTATTAAAACACAAGTGCTCGCTGTGCAATAATTATGCCGAGATATATATTTTTTACAGCATGTCTTTCATTTCGTAAACAATTAAAATCTTGTTATATCATCACTTTTATCGACCGGTAATTTTTTCGTGCATAATTGTGCGTTGTTAAAATAACGGTGTTAACTTGGGTCGATATGATGGTGATTACGTCGTTAATATGCGTTAAATTTGAAAAGAATCGATTTGATGTAATGATACGCGTGTAACAAACTTTAATATGAAGCATCTCTATAAGAACTGGTGATGTGGTGCTATTTTTTTCCATTATTATATATCGTGTGCCTGTTTTTGATTTCATTTGATAAGTTAGTCTATAATCTTTCTTCATTTTCTTTTCCGTCAGAAGATAATGGTTGTTCACATTTAGACTTATCGGACTTTGTATAGTTATTATTTTCGAAAATTTTTTTTTATATATATGTATGTAAGTTTTTATCGATTTGAAAGGAATAATTTCAATAGTAATTGCCAAACTTCTTGAAAGTGTATTTTCGACAATGTGAGAAAAAAATATAAATATACAAGTTACGTAACGTTTGTGTAGTCGAAAAACGCAAAAAATCTTGCGTTTTTTGTAAAAAATAAATGTTTAACGTCATGTGTCAAATATGACAGTTGGAGTGTTACTATATACTAATGGAAGGCTGGGAAGGACTTGCATTGCTGACATCAAAGTGTTGCAATATGGTTAAAATCATCTGGTAAGGACATAAGGACATCTGGTCTTTTTAATAACGATATTGAGGACCACAAATGTAAGTCTCGGCTTTGTAAATCATAAAAATAGTTCATTCCACTAGTTCATCATTCCAATAGCTGAAAGTCGGAGAGTCGACAGTTGAAAAAATCATTTTGAAACGAATGTCAAATGTTGCTTCTTAGAAAAAAGGAAAAAATCTAGGTTTTTAAGGGCGATCATCTTTCGGAAAGAGTGCGATAGATTAGCTATTTATTGCATCTTATCTATCGCACCCTTTTCGAAAGATTATCGTCTGTAAAAACCTTGATTTTTACTATTTTTAGAAGTGGGTAATTACTGACACATGATCAACCACTAATGCATTACCTTACATCTTATGTCGAAAAACCTCCTACAATGGGTGCAAGTGATGGATGATTATAATTCAGCGTCAAACGTTCCAAATTCGTTGAAGATTCGTTCGAAAAAACTAGAACAAGCACATTTCACATCGTTAAACACTAAAAAACGAAGAAATATGATCGATTATCGGATTGTAGCATACAAGCAGTAATTTGCAACAAGTCTTTTTTAAAATACGAAAATTCTCTCGGCGGGAAAGACGTCGGCGATAATTGCGAGCATGGACCGCAATCACGGGACTTCCTATCATTGCTTTCATCCCGTCATCATAATTTTGCAATCTCCACTTTTTCGAAGAGCTCACATCCTCCTGGAACCAGATCGATTACACAATAATAATATATTGTCTCAGCGCACTTGCGCTAGAGACGTTGCACTTCACTAATGCAAGCAAACGACAACGCTTCGTCGGAACGATTTTTTTTACGTCAAATTATCGTGTTTTGCGATCTGGCCACGATGGATTTGGCCTAGTTTCACGTGTCTAGGGAAAATTATCTTTTCAGAATGGAATTATTTCGGTTAACGGCACACATCCGTACTTTGTATATTATACTTATTTATTTTTTCTAGAGCGATTTTCAAATTTAATAAACATATGATTGTCGATTTTCGACGCTAGGGAATCGACCGGATCAGTGAAAGATACTGATTTTTGGCGTTGAATATATATCAAAATACTGATTTTTGTAATCTGAACCATTAATGATTGTATGTTTTATAATTTACAAAAATTCTTTATCCGATTGCGTGAAAGTAATTGTACAGGTAATCTCTTTTATATTAAAATATGATACCTGTAATAAAATACTCATACAGACACTAACAGTATATAAAAATATTTATATATAAAATATAAACTACCACTTTATTGCGACTTATAAATGAACGTACAACATTAGAAAGATCCAAGCAACTGACTCCTTTACGATGGTACTTCGTTAGCAGAAGAATGATTGATGTTAAAACTTGCTCATATATCATACCCGAATGACGTCCATTTCCAAAGCAAACCGATCATTTTTAGTGTTTATTAAAGCATTTTTTTTGCGCCAAATCTATTTTGATAGTTAATTGATAAAAAACGTCTGTTTTTTGCGTAAAAACGGGCAGATCCCACGGTTTAAGTTTCCGTCGACGGAGTTTTATTTTTGTGGGTGCTGAATTGCATTTTACGCTTGTTTCAATTTACGCTGAATATAAAATTGGGATAATTTTTAATGCTTCGTCGCGTTTAATGTTCTTTGCTTGATGGAAACTTCGATTAAATAGTATTCTTTTTTTATGGAATCGAATTGGTCTAGATTTTATACTGAGATCAATTGGTAGATCTTTACTTGGAAATAATTACATATTAGTAGATGAACGATTGCCAGGTTAGCTAATTTCAACTTTTGCTGCTTTTAAGTTCATGAAACATGATTGATATTTTATGATAATAATAAATTTAATTTGAATAATATTATGTTATACATAGCCATTATGCGTCAAATAAATGTATCGAACATCCGTAATATAATATAATCGAATTTAAAATTTCATTATTCAAGAGCACAATGAAAATCATAGGTCAGGAGATCTTTGGAAATTTTATTTTTAATGGATACATAAAAAAATGGAAGCAATTGAATTGAATAATTGAAGACAGACATATAGAAAATTCAGTAATTTAAAATATGTTTTCACTAATTATTATATTATAAATATGATAGGTATAAAGTATAAGTACACACTATGATATTATACGATAAATATTATTTTAGAATAAAACACTTTTTCAACTTTCAATGAAATTAAATAAAATTTATAGAATAAACCTTTTGGATATTTAAATTTCACATTGCATGTAGAAAAATACTTTTGAATTTATCAGAAATCAGATATTTTTTATTTAGATCATCAAATTATTGAATGGAGTGTGATTTAAATCGTAAACAATTTTCACTTCTAAGCATAAAAAAATAAAAAAAATTGTAATATATAGGTACTACGTAGTGTTTCTTATTTCCCGACATTTTTTATTTCTCGAGAAACGAGAATTCTCACTTTCTTCGAAAAAAAAATCTCGAGAAATTTTCTAATACTTCTATAAGTTAAAATAATAAAAATTAAGGTTGATTTAAAAATACACAGATGTCTTAAAAATTCATTTTAAATTAGTGCTTTAGAAAATTTAATGTTTTTACGCTGAGTTACCGATTCGAGTACGTTTTTTAGCTATAAAATCATTTGTAACCGAAAAACTGCGTTTGTTTTCAGTATACATATGTAAGTTTTATCGTAGATAATGCATCTTTAAGTTGCTGTAAATTATTTGTCATTTTGTCTGTTGATTCGAATATATTATACTAAACTCTTTAACTAGAGACCAGTTATTATTGAAATTATTTCCATGTTTGATTATCATCATCATCGTCATCATCATCATCATCATCAGTATCTTCGTTTTCGTCTTCTTTCTTTATATAAATAACCTTTAACATTGCTAAATGCAGTCCATGATTATAGCAATGTTGTTGATGTGCTGGTGACAAACTTCCAAATTTTTGCATAACAGCAGCACCATCACTCATAACATCCATAATATCATTTTCAAATGAAATATCAAAAGAATTTAATTTTACAGTGATAAGCTTTAAATTTTTTTCGACTGGGCAACATCCATTTATTGTTATCAAGCCGAGGCTAGTCAGAATAATACGCAAATTTATATATTTAGGTTTACAAAATTATTGTAGTTTTGATATTGAATATAAAATATACGAAATATTAGAATAATTTAATCATAACTTAATTTTTCGAGAATTCTTGAGAAACCATGAAATTTTTCGAGAAACGAAAAATAAAAAAAAGTAGGGAAATTCTCGAGAAGAAACACTAGCACTACACAATTCGCAAACCATTATTTTCCCCCAATATGTTTTTTAAACATACATACATAATAAATTCATCATCTAGCGATGCAGTCCACCAGAATAGACGTTCTTCACCACGATACGATCGTCATGAGCGTCATCAACCTCATCAACGGCGTGTTCTCAGCGGCCATCGAGTATAAAAGGTAAGCTGGGCGGGTTTCGCGCTTACTCGCTCGTCGATGACCCTCGCGTCGAGGTCAATGTCGCGCTGAAAGCTCCAACACTTTTCTTTCTCGGAAGATCAACATCGAGGTCGTCAAGTGTCATTTGCGATTGTTGTGTTGTTTCTAGAGTGATTGCAGTCGTAGTTTCGGGGTGAGTAGCGTTTTTTTTTTTACCGCATTTTTCAAATTGGACTATATACTTTTAAACCTATTTCATTTCTTTTCATAAAATCGCTTTAATATCCATATAAGCTGGCATAAATATTTTTAAGAAAAAATCCTTTTTCAAGCAACTGTTTCGTTTTTTTTTTTTAATCTTATTTTATTCCTCCGTTAACATTGTTTTTAATTTATATTCATTGTTTTCAAATCGTATGTAATGTAAAAAATAGAATAAGCAAAGAATAATTTTTCCATTTTCAAATGTATTCATATAAGAATTTTCAATGATCATAATGATTATATAAATTAAATTCAGTAACCTTCAATTTTAAATAAAAATAAGTAAATAAACAATTTGAATAAAGCAATAAATCATTCGAGATAATTATAAAACGAATCGAATCGTCGTGGTTCGAAGAGCTAATTTGCACGCGGAATTGAACGAATACAAAACTCGATATGTGAGATGATAAATTACACGTATTTACCCACTTCAATTTTCTAATATTGAATCAAAATTAAAAAGCCGATATGTCGAAGCGAACCGACGTTGAACGATGGCCGACTATCAAATTGCCGAATTGGATTTCAATTTATCGCCGCTTTGTATACAAACAAATTCAAAGTACCGTACTTTAAATCACCGTGGCATTAATTACCGAAAAAAATAAAAAACAAAATGGGAAAATTCGCTAAGTGGATGCAGCAATGTTGCAGACCGAGAAAAATACACGTCTCGGCTTCTATACGTGGAAACAAACGGTTCAACTTGAAAAAAAAAAACGGTATCATTAAGTTCTCGTTGATACTTGTATACTCTTTAGTAAGAGAGGTTTTTTATTGTGCTATTATTTTATTTTCGGTGAGAATGCGTATTGCGATTGTACTAATGGCTTTTGTATCTGTGAAAATTTAAACTTCTAATAATATACAATAAATTTCATTTTAAAATAGTTACATTGTGCAACTTAGAAGTTTTCAAATGATTAATAAAACTCATTAAAATCGAAAAAATTTATATATGTTTATCTATATGCCGTAATATTAATATACTGTTTTTTGTTGTACTTTTTTTTAATGTACGAATGATTTTATGATTATTATAAATTTGTTCAACTTTGCAATAATAAATATGTATATAAAAAAATATACGTCATGGGAATATCCGCTTGTATATGATATTCTCAATCGTATAATACATTAGGTCAATGGGTAACAAACTTACAATTGGATTCACACGCGAAAAAAAAAATTCGATTCTGTAATTATTTTTCTTTTTTTATGCAAAGTTCAATTTCATAATGATATCAGTTTTTAACAATACAATTCAAAATTGTTTTTTATTATCATTAAAGCTGCGCTAAAATAAAAATATCGTTCAAATATATTAAGTATTGTCTTTTGATTTTGATTCCAATTAAAAACGAACAATCAATTGATAGACCAACGTGATATTAATACAATGTAATAAAATAACTAATGCGTAAGTTGATCATCCGATCAATTAAATGCAAATGATACAAAAATACCGAATCGTAACCTTATTGTAATAATAATTCAAACTGGGTGGCCGTCATAAGGTCGCGACCATAGTGGAAAGCGAGTTGCACAATATTGCGTGCGCACACTACATAATTACACTCTCGGCAATTGCGAGATCAATGCACTTGGTACTTGTTGAGTTGCACAAGAAGTCGGCAAAGGCAGTGCCATCACAAAAAATGAAAAAAAAATATATTGAAAAAATCGACAATTATACAATTGCGGAGATGTTGCATCGTTTGGAATTGAAGGGTAGACGGTTATTGTAAATATCAAACAAGTTAGTGAAGTTCGTTCATCAATTGATGATGACATGATAAGGGTAGTTTTATTGTTAGTAATTTATACAAAAGATTACCAGGATTTTTATTTATAAAACTATTTTTATATCTCGTATTCATTTACCATTTTCTGGATACATTTTAATATTATTCTTATCAAGGTGTTACAAGAGGCATGACTTTTTGGAAAACTACCTTGTATTAATACTATATTATGAAATATAAAAATTTTCGAGCTTTCAATGGTATCAGAAATACTTAATCCCGAATTCGAAATTACGTATAATGGTATAAGTTGCAGATGATAACTGCCATCAATCTCAACACTTCGAATCACCCAATTCGCACGCGGAACATTCTGCAAACACCACGTTTTCCATCACCCACATTCTCACACATAACGAAACCAATCCAGAATCGGATCCAATCATTTGCGGACATTTTCTAGCCAAGATACGATGTCGTGACGCTTTTCGAGCAACGCCATAAAAACGGAATCGATACTCCGGGATCAAGAACCGCGTCTCAATCGACACGTACGAGCACTTTGAGAGGCTGTGTCGATTGACCACTAACGAGGTTTTATTACTATATTTCGAGTGCGGTCGTGTTCTTAAACGGATGAGGTAAAAACATTCCGCTTTTTGGTCTCTTTAGCTAAATCCGTCAATCGCTGGACCTATTTATGCAGAGTAAGTTGTTTTTGTTCTAATTTTATTTTTATTTTTGCATAATAAATGCGATTACATAGCTTATTTTTAATTAAATCATTCGTTAAATATATACTTTGCTTTAAATTTTTGGTCTTTAAAAGCCTATTGCAAAATTGAATTTCATAATTTAGATATCAACGCACTAAACATTTTCTCTTTTTATTATATTAATAAGCACGAAACCCAAATTATAAATTTGACAACTATACGAAATCAAAATAATGATCTGTTTTAATGCTTTATTGAAAACATTTTCGTATAGATTGATTTTAAGTTTATGATCCACAATCATTGTTACCTATTTACCTATTTACCATTAACTTATTTGGCTGAAACCAAAGTGAAAAAGTTGAATCACTAATTTTTAGAATTATATGCTTGAATTTACATATGAAAAATAGATTGATGAAAAAAAAATTAAATTAAATCGATAAATATGAAAATCAACCTTCAAAATCACAATCATATTAGTCATTCAAATAAAATTTCGTCGGAGGGTATTCTTCGGAATAAACTAAAGATTTTTTTGTACATCTTAACCGTGACGGACGCATTATAAAGTCGTTTGCAAAACAGATCTCGATCGCAATTTCTCGTAGATCGAATCCACCATCATTGTTCAACCGAATGATGATGTCGATAAAACGAAACAAAAAAAATGACAAAGGCGAACAATACATCGGCGTAATAATACATAGTGCTTGAAAAATGTTTTATTTTGAAAAATCGTATCCGATTCTCGATTGTGGTTCTGAAGGCTCGTGTAAACGTGTCGGAACGGTCACGAGCTGATTTCTTCGAAAGCAAAAGTGAAACACGATACTGAATGAAATCGATCTCGATTACATTATATTACAAAATGTATCACATCGGATGAACTCTATAATGTTACATATTATAAAAAGATTGTCCTAATAGAAACAAAATTCGCCATACCACGGTTTATATTGATGCTGTTTTTTCATTGAATTTAGATTCATTATCAAGAAAACTTGTGGCATATATTATAATATAATATATAAAGGTTACTGTTTATCAAAGATATTTTCGAAGGCTTGGTTATTTTTTTCAACTTTCATAATAATAAAAGAAAGGTTAATGCTTAACAATCTTCACTTATAAAAAATATAAACTTTCAGTGGATTTCTTAAAATGATCGTATATTACATTTCATCACAGAAAAAAGCTATGAAATTGTTCCAGCATCTACCCGGTGCAAATCACACACATTTTCTTTGACCTTTGTTGATTGTTCGATTCAAACGGTTCTTGCCGCCTTTTTTGTCCGATCAAATCTTTCATCCGTTCGTTTTGTTCACTCATCAGTGATCAGTCACGTCTGAATTTTCCGTTTTTATTGTTTTAAATTACGCTGTGTGAAATTTGAATTTCAGAAAACGGAGGCCATAACTTGAAACAGTCAAACGTCTTTAAAATTTAAATT
Organism: Hydropsyche betteni; assembly: GCA_028571205.2. Taxonomy (NCBI): domain Eukaryota; kingdom Metazoa; phylum Arthropoda; class Insecta; order Trichoptera; family Hydropsychidae; genus Hydropsyche; species Hydropsyche betteni. The sequence goes on from JAOXNN020000082.1 coordinate 2,590,916, forward strand.
ATTATATTATAGTAATTTTATTCGTTCCATGATATATATTAAAGCTTTTAAACTTTCATAACTATTTTGATAATGCAAAAAATGTGCATTTTTAACGTTTTATGGAATTGATGTCAGTTTACCACTATCATATGTTATGCATAATTGTTAATGTGACTTTTTCATAATACCCTCTGGGGATGTACGAATGATCATAAATTTGTCGTATAAACAGTTGCTGTTACGCAAAGTACGGTTGATGACCTCACATTAATATTGTAACGTGGAGGTAAGCGGGTTCCGAGATGGGGTTAAAGCAAACGCCAAATACTATTAAGATGCTTTTATTCAGAGATGTTGCTCTCGTGACGTCCCCGGGCTAGAATGAATGGCCAACACCCCGCGTGCGTACGCGCACCCCCGCACAGGGTTGCTACCCTTCGTCCACGCGGTGTTGCCAACCAAACCATATAGAAATGTAGCGACGCTACAATATAACGTAAGCATTTATGCATTGGTACATAGAATATAAAGGGCAAATCTAATTAGCATGATCAACTCGATAAATCTGTAATTTATGAATTTATGAACGAAATATGAAATATGGAACATATTCAGTAAAGATTTTTTGATTTTTTTTCTTACAATTAGAATATTTTAATTATCGATTAATTTTATTAAAATTATAATAAAGCTAAAGTTTATTTTGTACAGGTATGATAAAAAGCAACGGTTGTGCCCATGGTTTGTAAAATTAACATTTTTTTCCGCATAGGCGGTCCGATAAGACCGTTTTAATAGTTTTTATTAATTATACAGCTATGGACGACCGACTTGAAACGATCGCAACATAAAATTCTCGTTTGTAACGACTCAAAAAAAATGTCGAAGTACTGGCCCGTACTAGTGTGTAAGAGCATAACGTTTTTTTCAAAAACTGGTTATGGACAAGACGTTCGTATAACGGAAAAAGCAAACGGAGATTTATTCGCTGAAAGGAAACGCACATGAGACAATTCATACGATTGGAATCGATATGGGCGTGCAGGACTTATATTACATAAATTAACAGTACAGTTCAAAGTATACTGTAACATATATAATTGGAAGAAAATTACCTTTAGAAAATACTCTTAATTGGTAGCTTGTCTATGGGATCGTTGTTCGATGAGTCAGAGATTTCAATTTGAAACTTTGAAACTTTGAAACTTTGAAAATTAATATAATTAAGATTCTCATTTTAATCTTTATTATGGCGACTTTCTTTTTTTTAATTCATGCTTTGATGATATTTTTATTAAGCAAAGTTTATGTAATTGTGTTTTCCGTAAAAGTGCAAAAATTTTTGCGTTGACACCAACAGTTGACGTTAACTACATAAAAAAGTGCAAGATTTTTTGCGCTTTTCATGAAAAAAAAAGATTACACAAATGTTGCGCAACACATATAAAAAACCATACATTAATAGGTTTTATTCAAATTTTCTTGAAAATTTTTAACATATTATAGATAATTATTAGCTATATTTGTGTGCTTAATTTTTTTTAAATCACCTCTTGTTCCCTGGGTAGTTTTTACACGTTTTCACTTTATCAAAATTTCCTCATGGTTTCTTAGGGCCCACCATAAAAACCCATAATTTACACAACTTGAATATCAAATAAGTTTATAAGTCATGTGGATAATATAACAAATAATAAAAAATGTGGCTCACTTGTACTTGTTTACAGCCTTGAACCTGCATACTTGTAAGCGGACATGTGAACTCGTTGCAACAAGAGATCTCTTGAAATTGCAACGTAACGACGCAAATAATTGTATACGTTTAAATAATATCTATGTTTATGGTTAAACGACTTTTAAAAACATAAACGAGACAAAGGTGCTGCCTTTTTATAAATAAAATAAAAGACAGACTCTATTGTTTTAAAAATGTTGCCGCTTTGCATGAGTCAGAATCGGTAACGGTTCATAATGGATCATGTCCGGTATTTTTCACGTTGTTTTCGAGTCTTTAAAATAAAAATAGATTACACACAAGTTATTGAGCGAACTCAATATTGCACAATGGTTATTTGATCTCCGATTAGTGCTTGTTACGTGTTCGATGAAAAAAGAACGGTATTTTGTTTTCGAAAAAATATAAAGAGAAGATGAAATCATTCACAGCAAAATCATAAAATGAATGATACATTTTATACAAAATATCGGTCCTCTTGGAAGATCATAAAGAAAAAAAAGTGTAATGTCAATTTAGGTATAATCGAAAAATAAGAAGACACGCACAATATTTCAGCCATAAAATTTTATGAAAATACTCGAGACTTTTCAAGATAAAACAATACAGTTTTTCATCAATTTTTACACGAAACATAATTTGAAGATCTAACAAGCTAAATTGTGGAAAATCATTCAAACACTAATAAGTTAGAGCGAATTTAAAATTACGTTAATTGAGTATGCCATTAACCAGAAACTGGTCCGAGAAGCGAGGTAATCTCATCTCCCGAGAATTCCTCAGCTTGTTTTCTTTTTTGGTGCTTTTACGGATATCTCGAGTCTAACGTGGATGGTTCATATTAAACTGATTTGTGTCTTGTTTCAGATGAAGTCAACCGTTTTCGGATTGTGTTTGCTGGCTTCGATTGTTGTGGTATGCGGTTTCGGTTCAAGCGATGAAAGGTTTATCAAGAAGTATGCCATGATGAAGGTAAATATATTTTTTCAAATTAAAAAAAAAATACTCTGTTCAATCGAATTGAATTCTTGATATTCGCGGCATGATAATTCTAAAAAATATATGGTATGAAAATACGATAATATTCTCTAAATGTTTATGTGATTGGTATTTGCTGCCAAGGGAATGCGATGTTAAATCACGACGATGTCGAGGGTTCGTCCTTTGAAGTTTCACCGGAGTGTAATTTCGAACTATTTTCACAAAGCGAACAGACGTTGGCCAATCAGATTGTGGTGATATGCAGCAATTTAGTGTTACGAGCTTCTGAAGCTCACGATGTCTGAGTACTGAAAATGCATCGTGTTTGCGGCTTTAGAAAATTAATGCGTCATTAAAAGTAACTATTTTGTCACATACGTTATAAAAAATAGGTTTTCATAAATACTATTTTGTCCAGCTAAATACTATCATCATATGAAGCTTTACTATAATATATAACGAAATATTTCTTAGTGAATCACAGTCGCATTTTTTAATTACCCCATTGCATATCATTTAACTTCAGTGATTGTTAAAAATTGATTATAAAGGCTGAAACATTGATAATAGGATATATTTATAATACTAGCTTACAATTAGTCAGTGGCGGATTTACTTGTAGCCATAGCATTTTTGTAAAATATTTTTTTGTTTAATTATTATAGTTTTTATATCTATTCAATAGACATTGTGAAAGTTAAATCTGAAAGCTGAAGAAAAATTGTATTTTTTTCTAAAATAACTCATTTGTCCTTTGTTTTATCGTAAACAGCGTTAGTTTTTTTTTCAAATTTTAATATTCTTCGTGTTTTGTTCTTTGTATACTTATTTATAAGGGCTCCAAATGTTTTTGATGCTTCGAGCCTTTAGCGAAGTAAATCCGTCACCGATAATGAACTTAATACATCGTCAATTGATTTCAGATATACGAAAGTTGCTTTGGAGCAGAAGTTGTGAAGGAAATAAGACGCGAAATGAAAGGAGCTTGTGCCAAATGTGCTGCAATGTCAGAAAGACCTCCACAGCCTGCGCCTCAACGTCCGCAATCACACCCCATGTACAATGGCAGGATACCACCAATGGCCATAGCCATCGGCAACATCCAGCACCATCCGAGGCCCAACGATGGGCAAGATATCAATGTGCAAAACAACGAGATTCCCCCGCATCCGTTGGGGCCCATCAATCTGCCTCTGATTCCCGATCAGGGCAATCTCGACCAGGAAAAGCTGCAGCAACCACTCATGGGGTATCAACCGCAACAGGTTTTTTTTCATTGATTTTATTTGAAGAATTTGAGAATCAATGTTATTTCTCGACGATTTATATATTACGTAAACAAATAATAACGGTGACGAAGAGAAAAACTATAACGATATTAACAGATATAAATATTTGTTGTTAACCAGTTCGTTGTTTACCCAAACTGATTTTGAAACGTTCGAGGTTGGTTAGTGCTAAAGTTCCAATCGTATCTGCGAGGAAATGAATTTTCAATCCGAATTTTTGCGTTGATTATTCATTTTGTTTCAAATATACCATAAAAACAATTAAACCATGTGGTTTAATTATGTCACCACGATAACAGTTATGCATCGGTAATTATAATAAATTATTATACATTATTGATAACGTTAGTATTATATATTTGTATAATAACATTTTAAGCGATCTCGAATTTCTATTAAGTTTAAAAAAATCAAATTTATGATTCGTTCAAATCAAAAGTCAATATATAAAGTATAATTCCGAAATTGATATTTTTATTTTTATCATTTTGAAAATTGCATGGAATAAAAATAGTTACTAATGCAAACTAGTAAAACGCGCTTCGATGGACACTTTGCGAAAATATCACAAGCTGCGTAAAGATGTCACTGAAACGAAAAAATCGAAGGTTCGCATACGAGATGCCAAAATCCATGTCAAAAACTGCAAAAAATAGTATAAACGAGTGACATAAGAACAGACGAATTTTCCAAGCTTTTCACAGTGTGACATATATAAAAAAAATCGGATCGAGCCAAGCGCACGTGCCTCCTGTGAGGATTGAACTCACGACCCCTGGTTTACGAGACCAGTGCTCTACCACTGAGCTAAAGAGGCTCGATCAGCTGATCGCCAATCAGCAATTTTCAAGGTCGGTTGAGAATTTTGAAGTTTTAGCGGGAGCGATGACCGAAGAGCCTCGTAATGTTGACGCGTTCATATTGGTAGTCGAAAAAATATGATTGAAATTCAATGAATCTTAATATTTTGTTTTAGGGATTTTTCGCTCCTCAACCGTTGGGCTTCAGGTTGGGGAATGCTCCCGTTTATCAGCCGATTTCTCCATATTTTCCACAATGGGGTCCTCAACAGTATCCCATGCAATACAATGCACCATCTTTTTATCCGCAATATTCATTCCCTCCTTACGGACAAAGAATGTCGGTAAGTTATAATTTAGTATTGATTTATATTAATTTTATATGTTTCAAAATAGTTTTACGTGTTAATAAATTTCAACAGCGCGATATGGACTTCAGAAATAGATTAGAAGTTCTGACATCGCGAACAAGTGGAAAAGTTCGCAATGTCACATGTGTAATGCAAGAACTTGGGTATTTAGATCAAGTAAGTTTATTTGTTTTTTATCGTATACATAAATATGCTTACTGTATGAAAATTTGAAAGCATTAACATTTTTTTCACAGAATTTAGAGCCGAACTACGAAAAGATCGCAGAAAGAATCGACAACTTGCCAGTAGCCAATGAGTTGAAGAGTGATATTCAAGAAGGATTACAATTTTGCCAGAAATTCGCTGTAAGATTAATTTTTATTAAAAATGATTTATCTATATTTTTATTTGTTCAAATTTTTTTTTGCGGTTAAAGAGTTGTGTACCTGAAACGAAAAGAGAAAATTCGCCACTCTCAAGAGAATTGATCAAACCGATGTTCTTCTTCAGATGTTATAAGGTAAATTGATGGAATTTAATTTTAAAAATGGGGTCAAAAATAATATTTGGCGTAATAATTTTAGCATAAAAAACTCGAAGCTTGCGTGATGAAGGATGTCAGAGATAGATTTTCCAGTGAAGAGGATATTGACACTGATACTGAAATCCGTTCAATGTCCAGGGTAGGAAAATCCTTCAGAACAACTGGAGCATCATCGCAAGCATTCGTCGACGAATTGGACGATATTGCTGTATCCGTTTATGACTTTTTGTATGGTTCCAATGACATGGACTTGGAATCTGTGTTATAATTTAACCTTAGAAAATCTATAGTAATTTGTCCCATTCTGCTCACGTATAATACAAATAAAAAAGCCATATTCGAAAACGTTGCAATAAACAATGATTCTAGTTAAAGTTATTCTAAACATTGCAATGTCAATTGCAGAAAGTGACAAATTTTTGAGAATGATTGTTTACGGAGCTAACAATAAGAAAAAGCTCCCTGAACGACGTTCTATCTTTTATAAATTTATTTATTTATCGTATTAGTATAAAAAATACAATTATAAAGCTCTCATTTCATAAGATGTCAATTGATGGAAATAAATTTGAATATTTTTTAACTGTTTGTTTATTTGCGTTTTGAAAAAACCATAACTCCTTATGATATAATATTATATGTTCATTCTAATGGATAGATTTGATTCGTAAAAAATATTTAATTTGTATATGTATGTTTTTGCAATTGAACACAATCTGCAAAAAAGTTTGAAGTGATTTTAAGTTTATTTATAAAAAAAATAATTTCATATTATTTTTGAGAGCAATAAAAGTTGGAATTTAGTTACACAAATAAATATGTAAGTTGATCTGTTGTACTCGAAATAATGACTACTTAGGATAAATTTTCACCACGAAATGTCTGATATCAAGTATTAAACTAGAAAATAGGCTCGATGTTAATAACATTGGCTGTGGATTTGTTAAAAAACGGAAAACGATAAAATGTGAAAATCCGATTGTGTGAACCCGAAATGTGTACCCAATTTGAATATTTAATATTTAATTAATAAAATCAAAATAGTTCATTTGTTATTATCGATTTTTGAACTTTTCTATAGAACAAGCGAGAATGATGTAAATAGTATAGCGATTATAGCCGTTATTTTAATGGGCATACAAGCTAAATTGGAATGCATCAGAACTCGCGTAGTT
>JAOXNN020000082.1:2597874-2633472 GCA_028571205.2 Hydropsyche betteni
TGGATGTTTCACGTATTTACTTAACGGCTTATCCCCCGAGCGGCTACTCAACCCTTTCGCTAATCTCCGGTCTCACGTATCTATCGCGACTTTAACTTATAAGTAAACATTACGTCTCGATATATAATTAACCACGTTACAACATTAACTTTTTAGTTATAAATATGAACTGTCGTTAATCAAAGACTATCTGCATATAGAATTTATATCATTGAATAACTTCATTTTATTAAAAATGTATCAATGAAAATTTTTAACTAAGTTCTCCGAATAACTGCAAAGAATTTTAATTGAAAAAGATAAACTTAGAGATAATTTTCCAAATTTTGGAACATCTGTATTTTGATACACCCATATGCCAATATACAGTCAATTGATATTGCTGTTCAGATTTGAATTAACTCTATACGTTGTGACTAGGAAGACGCAATTAGACACAACAATACTATCATGATTGACAATCTCGAAATGGATCATGTGATGAAACAATAGGAAATTCAAAATCAAAAGCGATAGAACTTTACAAGAACGAGATTGAAACAAATTCTCATCACAGAATCGCATACAGATAAAATTTCAATCAAAATATACCCGTCAACACACGTTCGATATTCAAACCGGAAAATTGCGAATCGGAATTCTCAGAAAGCCCCGTGCGAAATTCCGGAGCTTGATAAAAATGGTGACTGGACGGTGGAAAAATTAATTATCCATGGCGTGTACGGGCTGCGAACGGGTTAACGTTTTAATTACGCTGCGGTCCGGAATTCGTTTTGTATCGGGACCTCTGCAAATTTGTCCCGAAATGGCCCCTTAATATATGGAGGTATTCGATTTTCTTGTGTTCCCCAAATGTGGTTAAAGGTTGGGACCCAAATTACAGTTCGGTAATTTTTCAATATTTACGGTTAATAATATTTTTCGTATGTTTCGAATATTTTTTGGAAAAGTCGGTTTTGGTAAGGGTATTTTTTTTTTTGAAAATGTTTTTTTGTGCAAGCATTTTTGGTTTTACCGTTTTTTTTCGGGTTTTTATTATTTTTCTGGTTTTTATTTAAAATTTAATTTAACGGTATACCAATAATTAGTAAAAAAAATACCGGGTTACCGGAATATGAAAATTACGGTAAATCTACATCTCTAGTCTTAGGTAATAATATATATTTTCAACGGTGAAAAAAATATTATTTTATTCATCTAAAATATTGTATACAGTTCAAATAAAAATAATATACATTCCAATATGATTTTCTGTGAAGTTTGTCAACCGCTGAATCCGAATATAAAGAATAGAATAAAATATGGAGGATGGAATAAAACTGAGAGACACCACAAGAGGGAAACTGGGACAGGATCGGCAAAGGGGAAACGGTGCGAAATCCGTATTTCATCTGGCAATGTGTGTTCTTCGATTCGAAATCCGACTTCGAAACGTAGTGGTGTAGCACTGACTTATGAATCTCGAATTGAATAATATATTTTTGCACTAGAGCAGGCTTTCGGCTGATCGCTCGAGTGGGGGTAGCTTTTTCGTATATATAAATTTCACTTAAGAATATTATTGTATATTTAATTTTTGAGCTTTGTATAAACGACTAGTTCAAAAAAAAGTATCGGTTACTTACCCGAAGGTACTGCGTGAAGGGTTGAAGGTTTTAACCCTCTAAGTGCGGGGTGCAAAGCGCCACTGGCGACGACTGCATCCGCTGGGCCTCCTATTAATTAAATATTTTAATAGATTTTTTTCGACCCATTAAATATAATATGTATATAAAAAAAATTACCAATTAAATGAGGCTGACCGCCATTTTGAGCTAAAACATGCGCATGGGGAGCATTCGTCACAACGACGCCATGTGCCGCCATCTGAAAATTAAAAAGAAACGATTTCCAAATATTAAGATCAAACACGAAAATAAATAAAAAAAAACCATCCAATTTAGCTAGACAAAACGGGGCGTCCAATTAGCGAGATAGTTCAGCTCGACCGAGTTCATCGTAGTTGAGTTGAGTTGAGTTGAGTTGAGTTGAGTCACGTGACAGACGGCAACGTTGACGGCTCGCGTCACGCGCCCGACACTAATTAATGCAGTGTCGCATTTCGCAATTTGTCCAAAAGACAATTGGATATTTTCGTTATAAGGAATGGAACGGCGTTGAAGCCATCGGAAGTTCGTCGAAATTAATATTAATTTTCTCAAAATTAATTAGCGTTATTGAAGATTGTTTCGAAAATATAATAGCCGCGTTACACGTTCGAAATTATACTTCGACTTTTACTATCAAGTTATGGTCACAATTAAAATATTATTTTTCTTCGGTTTCTCAATCTTATTTGTGTCTCGTCTCACTTCAATGGTTCAAATACCTCCATATCATATATAATATAACAAATTTTGAAAAATATAATTAGCCATTTTACTCAAAATATCTACAATAACAATTACAGCCGATAGAATTACTCAAATTTTTTATTTTAAATATATTTTTAACAAATATATAATAACAGTTAAAATTAGGTTTTTTGACAAAAAAAAGTTACGAATATCAATCATTCGACTATTTCTCTTCTAAAAAAATCAAAATTACTCTTCAGTCGAGTTTAGGCTCCACTTTGGAAAACTTTATCCGAGGCATTTACCTTCAAAAATATTTTTACTGTCTCGAAATCTACTTCAAATCCAATTCTAAGACCCATTTTCTTACTTATACCTCAAAATTTAACAAGTGAACCAAAATCTTCACATACATTCTACACTGCTATCGACACAAAAGTACAACTCCAACATTTCATTTAATTCACCTGTTGCTGCTGATTGGTGACCATGGTCTGATGATGCAAAGGCGTCATCGTCTCCTGATCAATAGTGACGATCCCAACAGCTGCAGCATCATGTCCATTGGCTAAAGGCTGCACATGCACCGGCTGCACGTGTTGCTGAGGCTGCTGAACGTGCGCAGCCGCAGCGGCCGCGGCTGCAGCGACGGCTGCCTGCTGTTGCTGCTGCTGCTGTTGCTGCTGCTGCTGTTGTTGCTGCTGTTGCTGTTGCTGCTGCTGCTGTTGATGTGCCAAATGGTTGGCTGCCACTGCTGACGTCGCGCCCCTTTCCCCTGACAGCAAAGGCAGTGTTTCTTCGCTGCCGCTTTGTGAAGAGTCGGGTGGAGTCATGTGTTGTCGTTGCGTTGACAGAATTTGCATCTCCCACATTTGCTCTTGTCTTATGTCGTCGTTGTAGTCCTGAAAATGGGCTTTCATGTTAATTTAAATCGTTATAATATGCAACTTTTTCGACGTCAGTATAAAAATTTGAACTAGTTTGAAGAGGTAAATTTTTATTTTTATGTGATAATAGAGTAACTGATAGTTATAGGTTTTGTCTCATTAAACGTGCAGGTACTTATTGAAATTAAAATAAATGTAATGTTGAAAACAGATAGTTTTAATATGAATACCTGAAAAAAGGATTTAAGTGCAATATTCGAAATCGGTTTTATGTCAGAAATAATGGCATTTTTTTTTTTAAATATTTTCGGAGTTCCCGAAATCGGTTTTTAATAGTGTACAGTAAACCCCCCTATAACGTTCCCCCTACAATGTTTGCGGCGTCCCCCCCCCCTATAACGTCATTTTTTTCAAATGCATTTAAATTCAAATTTTTAAAATTGTTTCAAATGTATTTGAAACAAGCAATTTACACGTAAAAATGTTAAAAAAAAGAAAATGTTTCATTTATTGATTTCCCTAAATTCCCTAGAACGTCGAATCTATCTCGGCGTTTTTTGAGGGTTGACTGTATATTAAAAGCGAATTTGTGCCAGTTGTATTGGAGATTATTGACAAAAATCGTTGTATCTCAAAATCTTTAAAATAGCAATTAAATCTTTTTCTATTTCCGGTATTCTTATATTTTTATCTACACTATAAATCTGGCATCATTTGATAAAAGATAATAACTTTATTTAAACGTCTGAAATCCAACTTTATCTTATCTCAAAATAAAAAAAACCATGAAACGTTAGAAATATCTTGTATTTGTTTCATTAAACAGGCCACATACAATAAACTAACTGAATACCAGAGCGTATGATAAAATATAATAACAGTACCACATGTTACTTGACTTTAACGATCATCCTGTATTTAGAATTCAGTGATAAACAAACTTTTTACACATTTTTTAAAATAAACTAAAATTTATCTAATAATAATTATACTTCAAACGTAACTTAAATATCGGAAACAAAAACCAAACAACCAGAATTTTTTTCTATATATCAACGTCAATGTTTCAAAATATGGTCAAAGTCCACAAAATCAGTTTCAGATATTATCGTATGCGTCACTATGGTAATTGGACATGGTAATGGACAAAAATTGTTCTATCTGAAAATTTTAATAATGGAAATTATGTTCTTTTTTATTTCAAATTCGAAACATGGACAATCCCACAAGTAAAATTGCACTTTCAAGCAGACCGAACGTCCCTCATCACCATCCCGAAAGCCAAAACCGTAAATTCAAACAACACATGCATATTCCATAGCCACAACGCCATATTCCACATACACACCTGGCATAAACCCCGAAGCATACGACCCGGGACGTTTTAATATCGCAAAATATGGATCGGATCGGCTCCGTGACGGCTTCCGAAGAACGCAAGTGTGAAATTCTTGTCGTGTAATTAACGAGTCGCTTTTAGCAGTGCCTTAAGGCTTCGCTCGGGGACCGCTTTATTGCGGCCGTCCTTGCATCGTAATGTGCACTAAAACACCGTGGAATCCAAGGTGTACCCTCATGGGGAGTATGGGATGTGTGCTGGACCGTGGAAAGGGGTCGGTGTTGATTGAAGGTTGTGTGGGTGCGGAGGAGATCGGGTTTGGTCAAATGGGAAATGATCGATTGGGTATTGGTTTGTTGGAAAGTCGAAAATATACGTGTTTTCCCGAAAATAAGACCCGGTCTTATATTTTTTACCCAGAAATCGTGCTAGGGCTTATTTTCGGGAAGGAAAAGTTCGCGCATACGATAATTTGCACTCCTTGTAGGTACATGTGATATGTCATGCAACATTTTTTTGGTCATAAATAAAAAGTTCAAACGCTTTTTTTAATAAAATACAAAATTTTAATTAATGAAAAAATCGCAGGGTCAGAAATCGAACAAAAGTATGTAAATATAAGTTTTATCAAAAATTTAACAGGTTAAACTATATATAGTCAAAGAAATCAAATTAAAAAATATATATATTTGTACAAAATCTTAATTTTATGCACCGAATCAGAACCACTGTGATAACTAGTCACAAGTACCACATTATCGGACTTTCCTCACTAGGTCTTATTTCGGGGTAGGGCTTTTTTACGGGATAGGATTGAAAAAATTAGGTAGGGCTTATTTTTGGAGGAAGTTGGTATTATAATCATATACGGTATACTAGTCGGTCAACTAATTAATAATTGATCTGACCACTGATTAACAGGATTGATTGAAAATCCAGCGAGTTGTGGTTTGATTGGAATTTTCCATTAAAATTAAATCAATACTTATTAACTCGATGACATTTCAAATATAAATTCGATATATATTATTTACAAATATAATATACTTATCCTACAAACGAGAATAAGAAAAATAAGACGATAACGATCCCCTGTTAAAAATTTCCATCGCCATTTTCGGAAAATGGCTGCCGATCGCGTTCGCTTGGGTAAAAATAAATTTCGATTACTTGTTATAGCTGTGCCGTCAGACAATGCACATTTTCCTTAATCTTATTTCGAAACGAGAACGAAATTCGTTAAAATCAAATAACGAAAATGTTATATTATATCAAAAATGTTAAAATTAAACAATAATAGAAATACTTTGAGAACGGCTGCGGTTTTGTTGCTCATTGCTAAAAATGTCATTTCGAGTCCCACAGAAACGGATTTAGTTTAAACGCTTCGTGTTTACATTTTTTTTTCAGGAATCGGATCGAGTTAAGCTCTCAAGGATCACAAAAAAGGTTTTGAACGTTGAATAATAAAAATGCTCAATGTTTCTATTTTCCATATGTAAGCGCTTTTTTCGATACCGAAATAAACTGATACGAATCCTGAAAAATTTGCAAATAATAATACCTCGAATATAATAAACGATTATTCTGATTTTCAAACGGCAAAATTCATATGAACCGCCATATTGAAAAAAAAAACTAATCAAACACACAATTAGATTATGAAAGCTTCCGAATAATCACAGGCTTCATAATATACCCAAAAAACGCATTTACATCCTCCGGACATTTTCATATAGCTTATTTGGGGCGTAAAGCACCGAAATTGCCGAGCAATAGCCGAACAAAATGGCCGATCGGCGAGCACAATAATAAAAAAGGACCTTTTTTAATCCCTACGGGACCGGGCCCTTTTCATTGTCGGTACTTTTCATTGCCGGTACGGATTTAACTTGGTATCGCGAACGAACCTGATGTTTCGATCTTTCGGGAAAACGGTTAAGTGTATCCAAAATGGCCGCTGTATTGAAGTTTGCGGCTAATTTGAAAGAAGTTTGATCTTGTATAGATAATTCGATGCGATTTATTGTGATTTTGAACTGTTTTTTGTTTTGTTTTAATTTATGTATTATACAAGGTGTTACAATGTTGAAAATCGATTGGATATTTGAATGTTTGAAATACTTTAAACATGGATATTTTAAAGGTAACTATTTGAATTCTTTGGACAGTGTTTTTTTTTTTGAACAAGAAATATCAAAAAACTCTAGTTTCTCTTTACTAGCAGGCTTTTTTTATAAATAATTATATATTTAAAATGATTTTGTGTTGATATAGACGATTTATTCATATTTATGGATTGAAAATATAAAAAACAAACAAAAAATAAGATTTGGCTACCGTATTTACCTTCATCTGAGTGTTGTTCATTCGCAAGTACGAGATTTTGATTTTTTTTAAATAATAATAATAACTCGAAAACTATGATACTTTGGACTAAAGTATATTTAGTTTAAAATGTTCGAAATAACTATCATTTCTTTAAGACTTTAAAGAGACCTTTGTAACACCTGTATTTAACAATTAATGTAAAATGTTATTTGTAAGAAAATTAATGAATTACTGTACAAACAAATTTATATTGCTTTAATAAGTCAGATTTTTAACTTTGAAATTTTGCTAAAATGTACAGATAAATTTCAAATTGGGTGTTACATTAATTTTTGCATTGAAAAAGAGCTTGAAATTTATTATTATGAGCAGAAACAAAAATGTATCGTTTTAAAAATATTTTCTATATAACCAGACTTAAATTCAAACAAAATAAATATAAAAACATTTTATAAATAAACTACAATACCAACAAAAAGATTAAACAGCTTAAAAGCGACGAGATAAGCCGTTATTGACGAGCACGAAAAGACGACCGAAGAATTTCAAAATGTTACATAAAATTTTCAAGAATCACACAAGTTTTACGTCATCTTAAAAATAACGACCCATCAATTTTTACATGTATTTTATATTCTCGTAACGTATGCAAGATTTAGCGATAAAATCGTCCGCTCTACGTACATTTTTTATGCGGCTCTGAAAAAATATTTCTGATTGGACGAACAATGGCCGGACAAGGGAGGATATTGAAAGCAGAAATGATGGGCGAGGGGCGGGGGGCGAGGCACCATTTGATCGGTGGATTAACAATTGACTCGATGGTTCTCAAACTTCGGCCGTATTGCGCATTGTCTATTGTAGGAAATCCCTGACGGATCATACGTTTTCAAATATACTCGCGAGAATTATGGCGATTTCGTTTCTGTAAGATGGTCGTTTTCGATGTAGGTGTTTCGAATTTTTCGTATATAAAATAATTTTTTTGCGGTTCAATTTTTACGAAATGATTATTTTAATGATTTTTCAATAGTGAATGTGTTATAGATTCAGTAGAGTTAATTTCAAATATACTCATCATTCAATATACACGATATATTGATTCAGTAAAATTAATACGTCTATCTATGATAGATAAATGTTTGCAATAAGCGAGGTATTTATTATAAGTATAATATTATAAGTATTATTATAGTAAATTATTATAAGTATTTTAATTTGAAAAGATAATTGAAAATATATTTGGAAAATTTAGATATTTCTTGAAAATTCATATAAAGCATTTATTCTTCTAATTCGACCTTTTAAACTTCAAATTGAATCATTTATTATATAAATAAAATTCGTCCATCGCAAATTTATTGTCTTCGTTATTCAATTTTTTTATGATTTCATAAAAAATATATAGAAAAAGTTAAGTACATATTAGAGATGTCATTAACAGTAAATTACCTTAATAACTGTTCGGTAATTTACCGGTAAATTTTCAATATTTACCGATTTATAAAAAAAAATAATTTTGTGTTTCTAATATTTTTGTAGTTTTGTTGATTTTTTTTGGAAAAGTAGTTAGTTTTTGTAAGTGTACGGTTTTTTTAAAATCTATTTGTTGTTTTGGAAAATTATTTTTGGTTTTACGGTTTTTCCAGCTTTTCATTATTTTTTCTCTAATTTATCAGTAATTTATCGGTAATTTGTAAAAAAATACCGGTTAACCAGTAAATCTGGCATCCCTAGTATGTAGTCTATATCCATGATTCCTATTTTCAGATTGATTTATAAAAAATTGTAATTAATCATGTATGTAAAAAAATTATAAAATCAACCATTAATATTATCAAAGCCAAATTGAAGAATAGGTTGCATTTAATTAATTACTATAAATCATTTTACGCTTTTATTTTTTTAAATGAATTTTTCATAAATATATCATAATTGAATTTGATTTGCAAAATGTTGAATTTGGAACGTAAAACTTGTATATTTACTATATTCAATTTAAAAAAAAAAAAATTCTAATATTCCCTGGAAACTTTCAATACCACCCTCACTACAGCCATCAACATCCACTCAAACAAGCAAAACTACACAAAAACCATCGCGAAATTAACACGGAACAAACCCGAATCGATACGCCGATAAATACATCACCGAACCAAAACCGACCCTCATCACCGCGCCTGCCGTTAACCCCTTGGCCGCCGGCGCGCTGATTAAAACGCGCTCAATATTAATCGCGACGCGCGCCCGCACCTAAAGGGTTAATATATATTCGGCGCGAGTTCGGATAGTTGGCTCCCGCGGGAAATAAAACTTGCCCGCAACGGGTTAATCTCGCGGCCCGGATTAACCGGCCACTTTATTTTCGGACTGGCAACTTTTGAAAGTTTAATTCCTGCGGATCGGAACGGGTTGAAAAAAATGTCGGGAAAAAGTGCAAATTTGTATCCGGTTAGGGGTGATTTGTTGGCGTTGATTAATTTTGTGGTTTGGGGAAGAAGTGTTCGCTCGTTAGAGAGATCAGTGCTGTCTGTGGGTTTTTTAAAATCCCCTATATATAATCACGGATTTCTGTGTGTGTGTTCGTTCGTTCGAATGACGCCCGCGACTTTTTATAGTAATATAGTTTTTATGTGTATACAGTTAACGTCTATAATGTGACTAGTATATAGGCCCGATGTCAATATCATCGGAATGTGTATGTGTTTATTTTAATGTCGATGCCCGTACCCGATTTGAATATTTAATATTTAATTAATAAAACCAGTTCATTTATTATTGTCACAATTACGACATATGGGTAAAGCCAGAGGCAGTAGGTAATAAGCATCATATTATATACGTTAACTGTATACGCATATAAAGACCATATTCACGAAAAATTCGCTAGCGTCATCGAACGAACGAACGCACGAACGAACGGACACACACACACACACACACACACACACACACAGAAATCCGCAATGATATTATATAGGGGATTATTTTTTAATAGAATCTATCGATTCTGTTCATCTTTATATTATACCTACTAGCGGTAGTACCCGGTTTCGCTCGGGACTTTTAAAATCAAATTATTTTTTAATTTAAATTCATTAAAACAAAAGCATAAAGCAGTGTTCTGGGAAATATGGTCATCCTATTTTTATGATACGAAAACCTTCTCGACAAAAAAATACAAATAGGTACATGCCAATTTTCATGGCGATCGGCCGAACGGTGTTGGAGTGAAACGGCATCAAACAAATATACCTATATACAAACAAACATCCATTTTTATATATATCATATATAGATTATTATACATAATTTGACTTGTCTGTGTATTAAAAAGCTATGTAATTTAAAAAAAAAAATGCTGAAAAACTGGGGCCCGATAAAGTTTTTGGTCTTAGTCTTGATTTCAGGATGTGGGGGATATGTTCAAGATATTAAATGTTAATGATAAAAGAATGGATTAATTTTAATTTGGAATTGATCTTTGGTACCAAAAATATTTTCTTAGAATTTTTTAAGCTCTTTATGTACATTTCGCTGAGGACTGCATACAGAATAGTACCTATTCTGTTATTCGAATTATCTCTAATGTAGTTACTCTTACGAATAAATATTTTGGTTTTTTTTTTTGTAGGAACTTTTCTAAGCTACAAATTTGACCTGCCATATTTTTCTGTAAAAGTGACAATCAACAAAATACTTACGAAAAACCGTTTTCAATAAGCTTGATCTGTGTAATTTTTTTACTCACCTCTAATCAACAGAGAGGTTAAGAAACACAATATTAAATTTCATACCGAAATTCAGTTTGTCACTAATATTTCCATAGCCACTGCTTTATTTTGTCTTTATTCCACGGACTATCAAAAAAATTGCTCACGCTGTTACTTACTCATAGAAAACTCTTCTCCCTGAATATTTTTCCCAAGGTAATAATTATATAAATATTTTTGAGAGCAATTGTCTTGAGAAAAATAGTCATAAAATCCGACGAATCGTATGTTTCCATAAATAAATAAATCATAATAGAAACAAGTCTCTTTGAACTTTAATTAAACTACTCACAGTATTCGTTTAAATATACAAAAAACGAACACAATTTGCGCCATTCTCATTTCGAATTCACAATCAGTTTAAAATTAAAAAACGAACCATGCGTATACCAACTATGGATCATTAAAATTCTACCCGTTTATAAAACACACACACACCCAAGGATAACTCATACAAAATTAATCATAACGACAGTTTAATAATTAATCGGAAAAGATTATAAAAATGGATAATGATTCCACGATCGACGTGTTATATGTGAACCGTCATTTGCTTTAACCGTTATCCGTAGATTATGCATGCATGTCGCGCTGTTTGATACACAGGGCCGGATTTGGATTTTGAAATATTTATTTGAAAAACCATATAATGTAATTAGGCTGAATGTACGTTATTTATTTTAGATGACTGTTGTTTATTTTATTGCTCTGTTCTTTAGATTTATTTATTTCTTAAAATTGCCTTCTTGTTCTTTATTTTGTGAGGTTGATATATTTTTTATAATAAAATAAAAATAAATAAAAAATATTGATAGTGGTTTTAACTCAAATATTGCTTATATACGTGTATATTGCAGTATGCTTATTTTGGATCAATAATTTTTGAGGAAAAAAAAA
Source organism: Hydropsyche betteni (assembly GCA_028571205.2). Taxonomy (NCBI): domain Eukaryota; kingdom Metazoa; phylum Arthropoda; class Insecta; order Trichoptera; family Hydropsychidae; genus Hydropsyche; species Hydropsyche betteni. The sequence continues at coordinate 2,609,438 of JAOXNN020000082.1, forward strand.
AACAGACATTACTAATGACAAGAATAATTAATTTTAGTGAAAAAGAACGAACTGGAAAGTAAAAATCGAAAAGTATGAAGAAGAAGGAATGAAGTAAGAATTATTTTCTTTAATCATTGATTTTTAAAATGTCCTTTATTTTCTTTGAAAAATTATGGTAACCGTGAAAACAGTGTCGATTAAGTTATAATATCATAAAAATCACTCAATAAGCGCATTCATATTTTGAAATTTTAAAAAACAATACGTTTCTCTTTCGTCGTATTATCATTAAAATATTTTTTCAAGATTTTACCCAAACAAAAATTAGATTTATGTATTTATGAATAACGCCATTTAGTGATAAGATATTTTCGAACTATCATCAAGAGTTCAGACTTTTTTCATACGTAACTATAAAAAGAAGCCTTTCTTCCATAAACAAAATAACCGAAACGGTTCCTGAAAATTCAAAAATCGTTCCTTTCGCTCAACTAACAAATAAATAAAAGCTCGAATAACAATACTCTAATAGCCTTATCAACAAATATAATTTCTAGTGCGTGTCTGATGAGGCGTCGTCATATCCTGGGAAAGGGCACCTGTGATTCCATTTGAACAACACGTACGCCACATTACATGCTCACCTCATCCCATGATCAACCACCTTCCCCCTGACCACCATATAACTTCAACGTCACGAAAATAAGATTTTATGGTCACCTCGGCACTGTAATTATATAGCCATTGTAAAATGAGACTCTATAGAAAAAAATAATATATAAATCAGAACTGTTTCAAACATTAACTATTGAAAATGTTATTATATAGTTTAGACAACATCATTGTGTTTTTATAATATCAACAATATTTCTTTGACGGTTTACATATTTCTTTGGTTAAATGTAAATTTTTGAGTATTTGAATATTGAAGATCATATCTTGCCAAATAACAGGTTTATAAAATTTATTCGTATTAGAAACGTACATTTTGTGAATGTCGACGATAAGAATATTCAGGCTATGTCATCATCAAGGGGAGCAAAGGTTATGTGACCTGTAGGGCAAATTGTGTAACTTAACAGGTGCAAGTAAATTGAACTAGCTCCAATTGACCCCTCGTTCGAAACGCAAAGGGTAATTACACACCTTCAAGCAGTTCATCCCTACGTTGATTGCTCATCGTTATTATTTAGCACAGATATGCACAAAACAAATAAAATATTAAAAATAATTTTTTTTTAGTATGTGAAAAACATTTATTGATTAAAATATAGTCAAAAAAAAAAACACAGAGTAAACAACAATAATCAATCAGTCTGAAAATATTGGAAAATATAAATTCATTTAAGAATAAAACAATACTTGTTTACATTAGAAATCACAAATTTTTAGAGGTAATAAAATACTTGATGTTAATACTTGCAATAAAATTATTAAAAAAGGCAAGATCGTTAATTAATACTCTTTTTTTTAATACACCTTGAAAATATTAAATGCTGAATTTGGTTTATGATAAAATAAAATATAATACAAAACAAATACAATAAAACAACCGACATACACAAATGGCATAATTCTTGGCACTCATTACATAAATGGCACGCAAGTAAAATAAAATTAATATTAAATGCAATCAATGGCAAGTCAACATATATAATAGATAAGATTAAAAATGTCTTTAAAAGGCTTTTTATGGTTTCAGATAGTTTTCACATTAACCGTACAACAAATACATTATAATGGCGAATATAAAGATATGTTATGAATGTAGTAAATATAAAAAAATCACATTCACATCGGATTATGATGTGAGCCTCTTATAAACTAACTTACTTTCAAATAAAATTGCACTTATTTTTTTTAAAACTACAATCAATATACTTATTTCCGTTGAGGAATTCACACAGCTTTTGCAAAGCGAAATTGAAATAAACTGTAGTTAACGTTCTTATTGTCAAATACAATTCGGAAAATCAACAATATAACAACTGTCAATTCGTTTTTATACTATTTTGGAACAGTCAAAATTTTCAAAAAAAATACTATTGCACCAGAAAATAAATATATTTTGTATAACACATATCACAAGCTCTTTTGGAATGTTTCTTTTGATAAAAAATTATTGTCGCTGAAATTTTGTATACACTATTTCCATTTCACAATTCTTACATAGGTAAATCTAATAACTTCAACGGATCGTCCCAGTATTTTAATTGTTCTTGATTAACATTTGTAATTTTCCACCTTTGCGTTTCAGATTTTTCATCACATTTGGTCAAAAAGATTAATCTTTTAACGGGATCTAGATCCAAGCACCTGGGGTTTCCGCCGTGGACGAGCCATTTCTTTTCCTAAAATAATAAATATTTTATATTAAATAAATTAAAGGAGAATAACAAATATATTATAATTGAAACTAACTGGTCTGTAGCGCCACAGTTGATTTCCTCCGTAGCCATGACATGAGAACAGATTAAGAGCAGCTTTATCATTCGGATCAGCAACATCCCAACACATGTTCCGTCCTTTAGGTCTGAAATATCATATTGACTTTAATGTAAAATATGGTTTTGAATAAATGAGTAATTGAAGAATATATATACCTAATGTCTCTATGCCATCCGAGATTAAATTGTTGTTCGTGCGAATAACTATCACTATTGGATTTATCAGAAACACAAAGTTCGACTCCGAATCTTTTATCTCCTCCATATTTTTTAGTATCGACACAAAACTCAGGAGCAAACACGCTTCGAATCTACAAGAGTTTAATATTAAAATATTTGATAAAAACATTTATAAATATAATAAATTATAAACCTCTCCAGAAGCGAAATCTTCAGGCTCAACAGGTGGATATTTTTTAGGAAGATCAAATGCGATTTCTTTCATAAACCATTTAAAAGGTTTACAATTAAGTTTCGTTCTAATGCTTTTCTGAGCAGTCAAATCTCCAGGATCAATATCACGATAATGCGGTTTCCTTTTATAAATGTATTCCTTGTATTCGTCCATCCAAACTTCGGCTACCCTTTTATAGTTCTTTATGAAAAAATATAATTGAGTAAATAAAAAACTATTGAACAATTAAAAATATAATATTTTGGTTTACCTTTCCTACAAAATCTCCTCTTCCCGGATTAGGGAACGGTGCAAATTTTCTATATATATGACCAACTCTTGAACAAGGAGCATCCACCATTGTACCACCACATTGCCAAATTTTAAAACTCAATTCATATTGTTCTCCTCCCCAAATATCTAATCCCTCGTCATAACCTCCCAATTCCCAAAACCATTTAGCAGCTATTGCAAAAAGTCCTCCAGCCATTATCGGACTCCTAATAAAAATACATTTCAAAACAAAAATTATTTAAAGAAATATAATAGGGAAATTTCTTAAGAAAAGCTAAAAAATGACGAAAAATGAAAAATGACAGTACACTCTGCAATCTGCCCGACAGTTGTGTTGTGAAGATTGCATACAATCAGGGGCATTTAGTTTTCAATGTGTTTTTGAAATAAAAAATAATTTAGCTAATTAATTTAACAACAATGCAACAATTTTAATGCAATCGGTACACCGGTGTGTGCAAAACGCATGTTCACAACGGGAATCGGGAATGGGAATTGGGAACCGGGAACGGGAAACAGGAATCGGGAACCTGAGCAAAGCTGAGTACTACCGCTAGTTATATATAAAAAACAAACTTGAAAGGTTCTGTAGGACGTTTTTTGTCTTCTTCCAATAGAGGTAATCTTTTATAAAAAAATTCCCAATCGAAAGCACCTCTAGCGCCTTCATCTTGGGCTCTATATTCGAAAGTTTCATGTGCGATAACGTCTATGAATGGACATACGCATGTCTTATAATTTTCAGCTATAGGTTCTGAAATAGATACACAGGTTTATATTGATTGGAAATAATCATAATAAAAAAAAACACAATATTGATTTCATATACCTAATAAAGGCGGTAGCCAATTAACATTCGCTTCGGTGTGCGAATCTAAAAATAAAAGGACATCCCCAGTGGCAACTTTAGCGCCGGCAAGACGAGCTAAAATAAGTCCTTGACGTGACGGCAAGCGAACTATGTGCACATTAGAAAAATTTGCATTAACGTAGTCATCTAACTTATTTTTTAAAAATTCTGGAAGGAATTATCAACATTGATAACAAGTAAACATATAATATCGACCGAAACAGAAATTAAATGAACCTTTAGTACTAAAATCATCGACTAGAATAATTTCCTTGAGCAATTGTGGAGGGGAACGATCCACGACACTATGAGCGGTACGCAATAATGTCGACCAATGTTCATCGTGAAAAGGAACAACCACACTCACTGTGGGTAAACTGGAACTGTAGTTTTTCTTTTGACAACCTGGATGACGAATGTCGGGTATCGATCTGTGCAAAGAAATCTTATCACTTAAGGCGGCATTGAAGCCGTTGACTTTATATAAACTTTCTTGTAAATCTTTTTCGGATGAAGATAGGTGAGCTGGTTTGCCATGTTCTCCGATACCTTAAAAAATATTCATAATAATCAGGTTATTTGTTACGGAAGCAAAATTGTAAATAGATAAGACGAGGAATTAAAAAATGAGTCATACCAGATTGTTCCTTATCTCTTTGAATTTTTTTATAATCGTGCCAATCAATTTTTTTCGAGTTCAACTGAAATATATAAATAATAGTCATATATTTTCATTTAAATAAATTAATATAATGTTAATTAATAATGAAAAAGATAGAAAAATAACGACTTACATTTCTAAAAGGAAGATGTACCACATTGTTGTAATCATCGTTATAATTTTTATTCTCGGATATAGTAAATGGTCTAACTATTTTGAATACAAAAATAGTTAACAGAACAACGCACAATGATAGCAACAAAAATTTCAAGAAACTGATTAAGTTTCGTCTCATTATTAATATATACCTGAAAAAAAAAATGATAATTTACTTAATAGCTCACATAATAGCCTTTCATAATAATTATGGGTTATTTTACTACATTATTATCTAAAAAAGATAAGAAAATGTTGAACGAATATGTAGTAAAAATATTATAGTAGATTAATACGGAAATTAATAAAAATATATGCATATATTTTTTAAATACAACATACCACAAAGAAAAAATACAAAGAAACGAATGTAAAAACATTGAAAAATGTAAGTATTATTAAAAGAAGTATAGAAAGTAAGAAGTGTAATAATGAGACTTTAAATACTTCTAAGTAAGAAGAAATAAAATTAATGATATCATCGATGATAAACCCGTCGAATTTAAGGAATGAATACAAAAAATCACACTGACAAAAAACTGTTCATACAGAAACAAAACATTCATATTTTCAATACAATTATCATTACAAACACAAAGATTTATTGACATAGTAAACAAAACTAAGTCAACGACTCAAAAAACAATGAGCCGAAATATATACACTAATGTAACAATCACTAAATTGCTCAAAACACTTGTATTCATATTTACATAGTTGCAGCTAGCGAAACGTACAAAAAGCGAAAAAGCTGTATTTAACATAGTGAAAATTTCAAGTAAACAATACCGAAAAGGCAACTAGGTGAAAAACGAAGTGAACACAACAAAACTGTCGACGACATTTGTATGCAGTCCGCGCCACGCCGGCGAATGCAATGACGTTTCATTGACAACTTTGGCCCAAAGTACGTGCATAGCCGCCTGTCAGTTTCAATTTAAAATTTGTTAATTAATTAAAGGATGTAGGTATTTGCAGATACGGTATCTTCGAATTATTGGATATTTACAGATACTGTACCAGCGAATTATTGACTATTTGCAGATACTATATCTGCGAATTATTGCCTATTTGCAAATACTGTACCTGCGAATTATTGGTTATTTGCAGATACCATACATCCGAATTATTGCCTATTTGCAGATACTGTATCTGCGAATTATGGGCTATTTGCAGATACTGTATCTGCGAATTATGGGCTATTTGCAGATACTGTATCTGTGAATTATTGCTTACTTGCAGATACTGTATCTACAAATTATTACCTATTTACAGATACTGTATTCGTGAAGAAATACAGTGCGTAAGAAATAATCAAATGAGATAAATTCCATCAGTATGTCGATAAATGTCCTCTTTGCCTGATTTCGAAGATATTGTATCTGCAAATGACCAATTCACAGGTACAGTATCTGTAAATAGACAATAATTCGCAGATACAGAATCTTCAAATGGGCAATAATTCGCAGATACCGTATCTGTAAATAGCCACATCCTTAATTAAAACGATGCAGGCTTTGAAGTTCGAATGTAGTTGATGCTTAATTCAGGTCACTGGAAAGAATATAGAATGCAAATTCATGGGTTTTCAGGGCAAAATTGTTTTTTTTTTGTAATGGTAAAAAATATTTTATTTTTTGAGATTGGGCAGCAAATTTTCATCTTCATATTGTATCATGTGTGTGTTTTGTTTTAATATGAATGTGATGTCAGTTTTTTTAACATTCACATTATGAAGAGAGCCAATTGGTGAATGTGAAGATCTTGAAATATTATATGAAATAAACTTATCGAAATTCTAACAATATTTTAATATTGTGGAAAGAACACTAAAACATAAAAAAAACCGATTAACAAGATCGAATACTGTTGACGAAAAATATTTTGGTTCTTTTAGTTTCGTGTTACACATTTTCCATGGTATTGCATTAGAAATGCGATACAATGTACAAATTATCAATATCTATCCAATTTCGTGTAAATTGGATAGATATTGATAAAAGAGGATATATAAAGAAAAAAAGCAACAATTTTGTGAATTTTTTTTTAATAAATAATGATTACAATAGTAAACGTATTTGAGAGTAAAATACAAAATATTCATACATTAATTTTTAAAAATTGTCATGAAATTTTGCATAAAGAGTAATCACGAATGCTCATTTTATATTTATCAAAACAAATTATGTAATGGAAATTTACTTATCAATATAATTTTGATACAAATTATAAACCATAAAAAAGCACTTTCTGGCTTGTTCCCGAGAGGTATTTTTGATGAAACAAATCAGATATATCACGAGTAAAGAGAATATATCAAAAACGAGTAAACTAACTATTTAAAATATACAATGTTAAAAAATGGCATCATAAATTTGTACATTACAAGGCACTATTTTGTACAATAAGTGCTTTTAATAATTAAGGAGTATAATTGGTCCATGGAATTATTCAATTTAATATTTTTCTCAAAAATTTGACTATGTAAGCACTAATATGAATAAATTTCAATTTTAAAACTAGACAAATTACTATCTACTTTATAAACCTACCTTCGCATTTACGTTATATAAAAATTATTACAACACAAATGAAAGCGTATTCATCGTTCATTCATTTTAACATAAATCAAAATCATAGTCATTTATAAACACAGACTAAACAAATCATTAAAATGCATCAATCACAATTTATGGAGGTGATGACGTTTAAACATCCAATATTAATTTTGAGAACGAATAGTTTTATAAATCTATAATTTAATTCTCTAAAAAAATCACAATAAATGCGAAATGTTAAAAGTTCTGATGGATAATGGTAAACAAGAAAATCAAATGGAATTTTACAAACTAATTCAAACGTATCCTAATTTAAACCGAAGAAATTTGTCATATCTAAAAACGTTATAATCTAATTTAAAAAAAAAAAAACGAAAACATATCCACATTCGTATCACATTTTTCAATTATTATAAGACTTTAGTCCGAATTCAAAATATTCCGGAATATACAAAAAAAAAAAAAACATTGAAAAATATGATAACTCAGACAGTCATACAAAATTTTCACACTTTTAAAAAAACATCAAAATAACACTAAAAATAAATACAGTTATCTCACAGTAAAAAAACAAATCATAATAAAATTGCAAACAATGATTTTGTACTAATATTACACAAAAATGGTACACATTTGTGTTCTGAAGGCAGCACTCCTAGCTGCGTAAATATAGTTTTTAAACATATCGACGTTATGTTACAGTTCGATTCATGTTGAAGCATCGCGTTGCGGAAACGACGTGAAAGTGTTCAACGCGACATATTCGTTTCACATAAAAAAAACACATGTGAAAAAAATAATCTTGTATAAAAAGAAATAAAATAAAAAACAAAACACGACGACTAAAGAATGTAGCACTATGTATCACTGGTGTCCGATTTGGTCATTTTGCACTCCAGAATGGACGACTTGGCGTCGCAAGGTTGCACTTTGTCGCCCGAGTTCGTCGAATACATACATTTCGCTTCGATAAGAGCGACGCCTTCGTATCTGCAAACATAAAAACGTTCATGCGTCGTTTTTTTTTTTATTTATTTACGGTACTTTCACATTAGAGTGGCGCAAATTTCCGACACATTCGCGCATATACAAATCGCTAGATACTAAATCGTACATTCGTAGTTCAAAATGTAAAGCGTGCGTACAACATATTCAAAGACAAAAAATCAAAGGGTCAGAATTTCAATCATGTTTTGGTCAGAATTTTAATCAAAAACAGTCAGAATTCAATAACGAAATGGTCAGAATAGGTTAGGTTAGGGTTCTTAATACTATTCTGACCATTCAATATTTATTCTGACCTTTTTGATTAAAATTCTGAACAAAATATTCTGACCAAAACATAATTAAAATTCTGACCAATGTCAAATAAATTCTGATAATGGGATGAAAATTCTGACCAAAATCATATTTAAATAGTAGCCATTTTGAAATTCTATAATGTTTATTTTCACTTCCCTTTTAGAAAAGTTGAACATAGAAATTGAGCAAATGTTGAATGTCTCAGTATAAAACTGAATTTGCTTATTATTCAATGTTTAGTTAGATTAGGTTAGGTTAGTTATTTTGAAATTTTATAACATTTACGTTCACTTTTAGTATTATTGAACGTGAAGGGTTGGGCAAAGGCTGCATTTCTATCAGAATCTCTAAAAGTATTAAAAGAAGATCATGGATTTAAATAATAATTAATGTTTTTACACTTCAAATTCGACTATAGGAAAGCATACTATACTAACTATAGTCGATTTTGAAGTGTAAAACATTGAATTTGAAATGCAAAACATTGGATTTGAAGTATAAAACATTGGATTTGAAGTGTAAAACATTGAATTTGAAGTGTAAAATGAATAATTTTAATGTAGTGTGAACAAACTTCACAATTCCACTTCAAATCAACAGCTAGCGAAAAGTATGTTTGAGCCGGAAATTTGCGCAAGCCTGATGAAAAAGTACTTAACTTAAAAAAAAAGTAAAATTATATTCTCACTTGTTAGATTTATATTTTTCTACGATAGCTTGGTGAGGTTGGTTGGGTGCAGCGGCGTGAGTTCTAGTCAATTCGTGCATGCAACTTTCTAAATCAGACAACGCATATCCCGAGACGCGTTTCAGAGCGGGCGTCCACGCAGCCTGCGTGCAAACGGCGAGGAAATTCGAGGAAGACGCCACGCTCGACGTTTGCGGCAGTATACTACAGTGGCAACACAACAATGTGTGTCGGGCAATTGCGACGGCCGACGCTGCGATCACTGACGAGGTGAATTGTAAATAAGGCTCCGCTTCCAACAACGCCAATTCGGAGATGTACTAGAAAGTGAAAGTAGCGTTGTATTTATGATATGTACAATGGTTTTACAAGTACGATTTATTTACCATTGCTAAAAAGCGTGTCCTTTCAGTTAGTCCGTTGCTGATGCAGAATAATGAAATGAAAGCTAACGGAGTGGGCGTAGATAGATCGAAAGATAAAACTTTGAGTATTAAATGTTCCATGCGCAATACTTGATGTTTAGTATAAGTTTCATCTGTGATATAAACAAACTCCCTAAGATCTGGTGGGTAAATTTCTTCATATTTCCTGTAAAATCAAAATTACACATTAGTCCAGTATTGTAAGGAGGTTCGTTATCCCAATAATTATATGCACCGCAATGGATATCAGCAATACTACGAACGGCACATTTACGATGAACTCACATTAGCTCTAGTAGTGTAGCTAAAACCATAAAGTACAGTGACTCGGTTCTGTGTATGGTACTTTATGGTTTTAGCTACACTAGTCGAGTTAATGCGAGTTCAACCTAGTTGAAAACTTTAAATTTAATTTTTATCCAAGTAATCAATAAAATCCTGCTTTCCAGAAGTCATACAGAATGCCGAGGAAAGAAAAATTGATTGAAATATATCTTTTCGCAAATTGACCTTCTTAGAAAAGGTACAAAATGCACAAAAGACCAATTTTACATGTTAATAAATTCCATAAACTATACTAACGATGCAATAAACATGGCAGTGGTGCCGACTAGTTGCAACTTCGCACGCACAACGGCCATGTAGCTGAGGAAACGGTCTATATAAGATACGGCAAGATACAAAGTTTCCGTCTCCAAACGATACTCTTCGGTGACTTCGACGAGCCAGTCGACGAGTATGGCTCTCATCGAATGGGTTATGTCGGTTTGTTTGCGCATATAATCGGGTCGAGCGCGATATTTCACCTGAAAACATGGCCATACAACAATATTATTAAATGACAATTGTTTGACAATAAAATGAGATTCGTCAACGACTTTGCACCTCGATCTCTCTCATATATTTGTAAATGTCGTCTCTGTATTCGGCAACGTGAAAAAATAGTTCACGGGCGGTTTTAGCTGTTGCCTTTTTCCTGTCTTCTTTCGATTCCGTTTGCGAGTCTGAGCGTAAACTGGAATTAGAAGTGACAGACATGGGAGACGGCACGGAGAGCGCATTTTGAGTTTTTTGCGGCGACGATATTCTGAAATATTACATGAAGTATATTAAGAAAAGAATATTAAAAATGAAAAAGTATTCTAAGTTGAAAATGAACCTTTGAGAGTGAAGTTTAAGTACTGCAGATGGAACTTCTTTTTTCCGTTGCTTCGGTTGTATGTTTGCTGCAGTTTTCGATGGATTTTCTTTGTTTTCAGAGTCGTTTTCGTAAACACTGATCGCTTCGAACTGAGCAACGGGCGGTTGCACGATCTTTTCCGACTTTGCATTTTGCAATCGGTTTTCATCATTAGAGTTGATGATATTAGCTTGTGCTGTCTTCTGTAATTTGAAAATCAACATTTAAAAACATGATACGATTATATTATTACATATTTAATGCAAAAAATTAAACTATTTAACTTGTGCTATAATAATAAAATTTTTAGTGCAGAACAAAGTATTTTTAATATTAGAAGTTAGAGCGATTTTTTTTATCACATGCACTTGTGCGGTCAGTGCCAATTATGATAAAAATAATATCGTAGTTTTATGAAACATATTTTTACTGAAATCAAAATGTGTTTGAACATCCTTGACCTGTGACAATTTGAAAGGGATAGTTTTTATTGCTTAAATTCCATTAAAGTTACCGATACTTATTGATTTTCAACGACATTGTATATTGAAAAGACCTTGACCTGAAGTGGACATATTAACAAAAAAGATTAGCTATGAAATATTTCATTCAATAAAAATTAACTCGTGGACGATATCTTTTTAAGCAGTGAACTTTTGAGACCTCGCAAATTGCTTGAGTCATCTTTATAAAATATTTTTGAAGTTAAAGAAACAACTTTTAGCAAATTTGAGTGATTTGGCCATATTTAGGAGAACCAAAAATATGATCTTTTGCAACTAATAATAGAGGGAAAGATCGTGGGTTGTTGAAGCCAGGGTCGAAAGAGAACATCGTGGCTGAAAAACTTCCGATAATGGTTCAGGCTAAACGCAAGATCATACCGGACAGTTATTGATAGGGTGAAGATAGAAATTCTTGTTGCCAACGTCCTAGAAGGACAAGACATGTAAAAATAGATACAATTTTGAGAAAGACTTATTAAAGATTTAACGACGTAAAGTCTCTTGTGTTAAGAATTTTGAATGTGCCTATCCTATTGGATAACATATATATGGTTAAACATTATTAAAATGACATTGGAAATAGTAAAACATTCAGTAAAATTAGTAAAGTATTCAACCAAATGGAACGATGAACGGTTTTTTTACATGTTCCATTAGTCTTGCATGTATCAAAAGTATCCAACCCAACATAACACGAAAGCAGCAACAGTACAGAAAGTAAAGCATGGATACAGCAAAGGAGGTATAGTGGAGAGTGTGGCTTATTTTTACCATGCCTATCCTGGTGGATATCATACATTACCAAACCATCGAAACAACATTGAAAGAAGTAAAAATTTGAATACAATCGGCAGTCTAAAACCGAACAGAATGGTGATCGATTTTTTGCAAAGTCTGTAAATCTAGCACCCATCAAAAGTTTCCGACCCAACAACGAAAGCAGTAACAGTATATAAAGTAAAGCATAGACACAGTCAAGACGGTGTACCAAATAGTGCGGCTTATTTTCAACGTGCCCTTCCTGGTGGATATCATACATAACCAAACCACCGAAACGACATTGAAAACAGTAGAAACATTGATAAAATTAGTATGAAGTCTTAAATCAAGCAAAACGGTGAACAGTTTTTAAACACGTTCTATAAGTCTCGCACCCATCAAAAGTTTCCAACCCAACCAACAAAAGCAGTAACAGTATATAAAGTAAAGCATGGACACAGTAAAGACGGTATACCGAATAGTGCGACTTATTTTCAACATGCCTATCCTGGAAGATATCGTATATAACCAAACCACCGAAACGACATTGAAAACAGTAGAAACATTGGTAAAATTATTCAACCAACTAGAACGGTGAACAGTTTTTTCACACGTTCTATAAGTCTCGCACCCATGAAAAGTTTCCGACCCAACACGAAAGCAGTAACAGTATATAAAGTAAAGAAGTCATACCGAAGAGTGCGGCTGCAGCAGGTGACGGTTGCCGTTGCCGTCGCGCGTCCTCAACGGCTGCCTGACGCCGGCCGCCGGCTGCTGCTGCTGCTGGAGATGGCGGTGCTGCTTGGAGCTGGCGTTCGCCTTCTGGTCGCCCTTCGGCGGGTAGTTCTCCGAGTCTTCCCTGATGAGGAAGTCCGCCATCGCGAAACTAGGCGCCGCCCCCCCGACACCCAACGGCCGTAACGACTTTTGTCGCTCGACGGCGCCGTTGGCTGCAGTGCGCTGCGGTGGTGCCGCGCTTGCGAGTGTGCCAACCGACGAGACGTTAGCTTCGGCGGAATATTGCATGGTCGGAATTTTGATCGAAAACGGTCAGAATAAAACGGTGAATTGTCGGAATGTAATGGGCGAAAAATTGAATGGTCAGAATAAAACGATGAACTTTCAGAATAAAACAATAAATGGTCAGAATTTTAATCGAAAACGGTCAGAATAAAACGGTGAATTGTCGGAATGTAATGGGCGAAAAATTTAATGGTCAGAATAAAACGACGAGTTGTCAGAATAAAATAACAAATGGTCGGAATTTTAATCGAAAACGGTCAGAATAAAACGGTGAATTATCGGAATGTAGTGGGCGAAAAATTGAATGGTCAGAATAAAACTACGAGTTGTCAGAATAAAATAACAAATGGTCGGAATTTTAATCGAAAACGGTCAGAATAAAACGGTGAATCTAAATCTTGTTTTGGTCAGAATTTTAATCAAAAATGGTCAGAATAAAATGATGAGTTGTCAGAATAAAATGACGAGTTGTCAGAATAAAATAAAAAATGGTCAGAATTTCAATCATGTTTCGGTCAGTATATTTTGGTGAGAATTTTAATCTACAACGGTCAGAATTAAATGACGAACTGTCAGAATAAAATGAAAAATGGTCAGAATTTAAAAACGAAACGGTCAGAATAGGTTAGGTAAGGTTTGGGTTCTTAATATTGTTCTGACCATTTAACATAAATTCTGACAAACTCACAATCAGTTAAAATTTTGACTATTCGATATTTATTCAGGCCTTTTTAATTAAAATTCTGACTATTTATTATTTTATTCTGACAATTCATCATTTCATTCTGACCGTTTTTGATTAAAATTCTGAGCAAAACAAGATTAAAATTCTGACCGTTTAATTTTTTGCCATTTAAACTTCTATGTGAAATATTATATTTTCGTTTCAATATACAGCAAGTTCTCGAGCTACGCGAATCCGACTTAGGTACGTCAATTCATATTTACGGGGTTTTTGAAAAAAACCTAATTGATTTGATTACTTAATTACATATTATTTTTTATTTAATTGCGTTTTGTTTCTCTGCGGCGTTTTTATGACTTTTAGTATACTAATTATTAATATAAAATTCGTAAAATGTTCGAGAAAGATTTTAAATTAACTTTCGCAAAGGGTCCGCCTCAGAACTTTTGAAAAAAAGTCTCGGTTTTTTTGCGTCAAAATGCGCGTTACGCGCGCAGTTTTGAACGTGCTTATAAAGAGAAAGAATGCGATTGCACCGTCTATTGCAATTCTATATATAATTTCAAAAAAAAAATTAATGTTTGTTTGACTTGTGTTTGTGCAAACATCTAGTCACCAATAGATTCAGTTTTAGAATAAAAATTTGCTCAAATGCAGAATGGTTCTACACAACTTGTTACGTTTGAATATGTCCATATTGAAATTTTTGTCGTTTTGGCCGATATTTAGTCTGTTACGACTCGCGAAGCATTTGACAGCTGTCAGTTGAGATCCGCTGTTTCGTATCGTACCCGTTAATCGATTTCAACGCTTGCTCTGAATTGTTCTTTTCCGCTTTTTACGGTAATTTTATTGGTTTTCTCACCATTTATACTGTTTACGACCAAATTAAAATTATATTTTCGTCTTCATGTTTTTTTTCAATGTAAATCCTTCAATCATAAACCATTTTTATAATGGCGAAGATTTTTTATAATTTTCCTGTATTGACACTGTATTTTTTTTCTTTTAGTACTATAATCAATACTTGTTATGGCGTTTTCCTCATTCATATTGGTTTATTGACTCGATAAATTCTCATAGATTTTTTTGTACCGTCAGTGAGTAAATACATTTTTTCAATTATCTATTCACTGCAATTTATTTCCCTTGATAATGTTTTGAAATTTTTTCCAGTAAATGGATTATCACGACCCAGACACCATGCGAACGAATTTACTGATAAGTCTTTTCAAACAAGCAATCAAAACATTCTGTCCCAAAAATTCATGTAGCGAATTCCATTCGCAATTCCATCAATTAAAGACAATTTTGGACCAAGTCAAAGCAGAACATGTTCGACTCGATCCAACGTTCCACGATTTATCATTCTGGAGAAAAGAGGGAAAGGCCCCTTGTACTTATATCGAAATATTCGAAAACCAAGTATTCAACATGAGCATTTTCATATTGAAGCCGGGCTTTAAAATGCCATTACACGATCATCCTTACATGCACGGGATGCTAAAAGTCATATCAGGCGCAGTGAGAATAAAAAGCTTCACCAAAATAAAATCTGAAAACGTGCAGCAACAGAATCTAAATACTCCTGAAGAATTTCAATGCTCGGAAACGTGCAAGCCATTTTTAGCAGAAATAAGCGATTTTAAAATTTGCGATGCCAATTCGGAAAGTTGCATTTTAACTCCGGATGATTCAAATTATCATGAAATCGAAGCTGTCGACGGTCCGTCTGCATTTTTAGATATTTTAGCCCCTCCTTATTCGACTTATATGAGAGACGATAAAGTACGTAAATGCCGTTATTATAAAGTATTACAGGAAATTAGTTCTAACATGGTCCAATTGGAAGAAATTCCTGCTCCGAAATGGTTTTACTGTGATCAAGCTCCATATCTTGGTCCTGTATTGATATAAAATTTTATCGATTTCGATATCGTACATATTATTTATACTTTTGATTTTAATGTTTTTACGTTACATTCTATCAATATCAAATTTTATGATTTGTAAAGGTAACGTATTGTAAAAATAACATTTAAAAAAAACTAATTTTTTCTCATTTATCGATTGCGCATTCGAAATGAATATTTTATTGATTTCAGATATTAACTGCTAAATTTTTAACTGAAGATTATAAAAAAAGTTTTTCCCAATATATTATTTTTTTTTAAATTGTGTGAAGTCATTTTTTTTATTTATTCGATATTTCCTCTTAAAGTTTTCACTATCGTGGCTTTTATCTTACTGATAGCTATATTTCTTGTTAACGTAATTGCTAAGTCACTTAACAGACATTGGATTTATAGGCTTGCGATGCGATTAATAAAAATTTTCAAATGGATGTAAATATGAGTGATGTATATAGAGTAAGACAATACACAGTTAGTTTGACTAGCGCGAAATTTTGTAAATAATTGAATTATGTAAACCAAAAATCAGATTTAGAAATGTGTATATGTTTTAAATAAACGATAATTTAGCATATTGCTTCAAAATTAGTTTTTTTTTATAATTTTATTTCAATGTATAAATGTGATTATAAACAGTTTAGTATTATCGAAGGTTTTTTACCGATTATCGAATTTATGCAACAAATGCTTTATTATATCGAATGATAATAATCTTCAGTGTAAAAAACAGTTTTGTAATAGTTTTTACAATTCAAATTCTTTGAAAGTTACCTTCCTTCTATAAAAGTAAGTAAAGTAAAGCGGTTATATTTTTTACTATGTTCGGTAAGTCTGTTCTGAAGTGGATGTTTTACGATGGCAATGATGATAAGCTACGACAACAAAAAATATGACAATAAAAAGTATTCCTTTATAAAAATTTATTTCAAAATAAATGGTAACATGATTTATAACAATATGGCCATATAAATATTTCCTTACGAACTATTGATACTTTTCATGAGCGTCAGAAAGTTAGAAAATTAATAATCAGTAAAAAAATAACTTCAACATAAATTAGATAAAATAAAAACAATACTTATTGTGCAAATAGAAATCGTGGAAAGAATTACATGAATTTTATGCAGTACAATTAATTTAACAAGTCAAATCAAGGAAGGAAACGATTTATAATTAAATTATATCCAACAAATTCTTTTAGTAATTGAATCGAATCAACACAGTTTAAGGCATTGTACACAATACAAATACGAATAGTAAATAAAAACCATGATTTTTTTCAACATCATGAGCTAATATTATATTTATAAAAAAATAGAAATGTACACATGAGCATTATTGGGAATGAGTTGTAATTCGCTAAAAAAATAAAGAAATTGTGAGTGTCTTTTTGAAAATAGAAAACATTTTAATATTTTTGACTATCAGTAATAATAAAATAATATATTTTTAAGTGTATATCAAAATTCAATTTGATATTGGATCAAATAATATTATATGTAGAAAATAATTTAAATAAATAGTCCGAAAGCTCAATAGCGGCGTCTAATATGAATTATACTTTTTTCGGACATGGAATATTTAAAGCTGATATAAAAAAAAATACATAAATAAGACTTCACAACTTTTTTGAGCAATCAAAATAATAAATGAATGTAATAAATATTGCGATGAAATTTAATAATTTATATACATGTCAGTATAAAATTGAAGTACTGGCACTTAAAAATACAATATACATGTAAAATCGCCAAAAGTGCGACTGTCTTATATATAAAAATATAGATAAAACGTTAACTTTTAAGTAATAAACAAAATACTGAAAGTCTTATATTTAGGTACATATTTATCTTTGGAAAAAAATTTGTAATATTATATTATAATTTAAATATAATTGTTCTTTAGATATTGTCATTTGAAACATATAAATTCATCACAATATAAGATGGAACCATAATCGATGTTTTGTGATATTTTCTTCCACAGCATCAAGCTGGTTGACAACGTTTTTAAATTATAACAAGTGGAATATTTATAAACTAGCGCCATTAAAATTTGGTTTAATAACAATAATCAAAATTAATAATTAACTATATAAAATATTTGTATTAAATTTATAATTTCTTGGAAACATGCATTAAAAAAATCAAAATTATAATACTGCAAAATAATTTAGGCCGACTTAAAATTTTGTCAAAATACAAAAAACAAAACTAAATCACTAAAGTACAAATACACACAAAATCGGTAACATATTCCTATCGACTGCAATTAAAAAATTAAACAAGAAATAAACAAACAAATATCTCGAGGTTTCAAATGATCTATAAAAATATTTTAAAGAAATTCAATACAAACAATGAATTGATGAACAACACAAAAAAGTTCAGCATTTTGGATAGTTTAAATTTTCTAAAATGTAAGAGTTTTCTAAAATCCGACATAGATTGTGATCAACAAGATTTAATTCTGTGCGGTGTTAGCCCGTTTTTTCGGAGGTGGTGTCGGAGCCCTTTCTTTTTTGATAACATTAAAAGTCTTCTTTGCTGCAGCGATATTATCTGGAGGTAACGAGCTGTAAAGATACGACCGCCTCGGTTTGATGACAGTGTCATAATCTTGCCTCGTCAAGACGGGACTAGTGAAGGCGCTTTTGGACAAATTGTCCGGCAATTCAGGCTTATAATTCACAGAGAAATTAATCGCTTGATAATGATTGTCGGTTATGAGTGGAGGCGGAAGTGGAGGAGGAACGATGTCGACTTTGACCGTTTTTTGCGGCAACGGAGGCGGATCGTCTTCTATGCTTATGTTAGAATCTGTTGTACCTAAAAAAAATTATATCTGATTATCAAAAAAAATATATGATTACGTCGAAAAAGCAAAATCGCGAACCAGCTGAATTCCGATTCGAATTCGTTTCGCTTTGAATCGATTGCCTTTGTGAAATTCGTTTTTCCCTTTCGACTTCCGATCGTAGCGGTCTCGAAGACGTCAACTGAAAGTATTAATTAAATTTCATATATTTGTTAATCGATATAATGAATTTACAAAAGTGACAAACCTCTTGTCGGAGTTCAAAAATAGCAGACGGCGACACGGGATCGCTAACAGTAGTGATCGCTTTCGGTGTGGAATTAATCGATAAATCTTTCGTATACCATTGGCTACTTCCCATCATTGAATGTACGTGAATATTATTCAAATTCGGATCACTTTGCTAATAAATAAATAATCAGATTAAAATACATATTAAGAATCATTGAAATTATTCAAAAGAACAAACCTTTCTCGTTCGCCGTTTATCTTTGTCACGTTTTCGAGCCGTATTCGATCCTAACATCGAAACTGGGGATCTTAAACCGGCTGTTGAAAGACCCAAATGATTATAGCCGCTAGCCATTACAGTACCTAAAGATCCCCTTTAATAAAACAGTGAATTTTTAATAAGTTATTCCTCTTTGTTACGTAACAATGATTCGTAATATTTTTTTTACCTATTACTATGTTTATTGAAAGGAGAAGCTAAGGTGGGTTTCAAAGATGTATGCGATCTATTCATAAATATTCCCGATCTGAAATTTTTCGAAATTAAATCATAGTTCATTTTTGAATAAACATGTTAAAAAAATTATTTACTCAGAGCTGCTCGTTTGCGTAGATATTTCAGACCACCTGTCGATTTTGTTACTGTAAATACCACCGTTAGAAAGACCACTCAATTGCCTACGCATAATGACTAAGGATATTTCCTTGTCTAGATCACAGTTCTGAAAAATTATATAAAAAATTATTGAAAAAGAACATTTTTAAGAAAGAAAATCATTCAATATACCTTCACTCCGTAATTTTCATGTACATGAGTTTTCATTTTATCGAAACATTCTGAAATTCTTTTATGTAGAGGAGCGATTGATATATGAATTCGTGTCCTATGCAAATCGATACCTGAAAATATTTTCGCATATATCATTTTGCTTATTTGGCAAATCATTGATAAATAAAACTATTTAATACCATATTCTAATAATGGTATTTGCAGAGCGATCTGTTCTTTTAAAGAAGATATGAGTCCTCTGTTTTCCGGATGAGCGTTTTGATATTCGTCCGTAAAGAACGCTCTTTCGTAATTCGCTGTACCTCCCATCACTGCAGCGTCAACGATGCCTATAAAAGTACAAAATCATGTTTTTGAACGGTAATAATAGTATAAATCATAAATTGAACTTATCTAACCGCTCAAAGTTCTCGTCAAAGGCTCTAAGTGCAATGATTCATCAGCTTTATACTGTAAAATCATTATTCGAAGATTTTTATTTGTTTCTTTCATGGTTTCGACTGCGACTTGCAACGGAGACATTTCGTAAGTGCTGGTCTTCACGACTGGGAACCATCGAAGGATCCCTGAAATAAAATATTGATAAAAAGACATCCATGGATACAAATACATCGGTAAAATTAATCGAAGCAGTACCTGGTAACTTATCACTTATTTTCAATTCTGTTCTTTCTAACCATAAAGATGCAAATTCATTTTGAGCGCTGTCATCGACATTACTTGGCAAGAGATCATCTTAATAGACGAGTAAATTATATTTTAATAGTCAATAAAATTTGGTGAAATCGATATAAAAATTATTTTTTACCCTTTCTAGTGAACTTTCTTGAAAATCGGAATTTAGTGACATCATTAAATTTATGATATTTCAATATCTGTTCGCTAACATGTTTTCCAGTGATTTTGACGTCTTCCGACATTATTGGCTCAACAGCGTTAATTAAAACATCTACAAAAAATACAATTTAAGAAAATAATATTGTATTTTATATATAAATGTATTTCAAAAAATAAACTGACGTTGTTGAGGAGAATTTAAAATTTCTTCTGGCGGAGCAGTAAGTTTTGTCATCAATTCAGCATTTGGCAAACCATTTAACGTACGAGAACAAAAATCTTGCAGTCTTTCATATTCTTTACCACGGTACACAAATACCTAAAAACAGATTTTATATTTTTTATAAATCTATATACTTATTATAAAGTAGAAAATTTATCTGTTGATTAATTTGCCATACCTTGTTTTGTAAAAATTCCGGAAACCCTCTCCCGTAATAACCCACACGGAAATATTCAGGTTGTGGCCGGAGCTGTTTCATAATAGCATCGTAAAGATCGGCCATTTTTTTATACAACTCCGAAAGGTTTATGTAATCGAACACTTCATCTTCGTACTGTTTAATAAGTTCTTTACACACGCCTACCGCTATTTCCCACATCTAAAACGACATATTGTTTAATTTGTGAACATGACAATATTATCGTCACGAAAATTGGGACGCCTACCTTTCCCTTATCTAAATACTGAACAATATCGTAATATAAAGCTTCTTTGAGATCTCTGTGCGTTTGGCAATTTGGATGTCGATGACTCTTCAATAGAGCATTCAACGGAATGTTGGACCATTGAAGCAATTTGGCATGTAACATCAAAGTTAATCCGGCTTCAGTCCAGTTTTCACATTCTAGATGAAGTTCGCAAAGTTTGTTGACGTATCGTATGTACATTTCGGGTCGTTTGATTTTCGAATAAAATTCCTGAAATTACAAAGGACAAAATAAGGTGACGCACTTTGAAGATGAAACTTTGAATAATATGATTTACCAAAAGTGTAGTGATGGCTTGCATGCGATGATCGACACTAGAATGATCTTGTAAGGATCTATATTGCAAAAGAGTTTTGAGCAAACAACCCACTAACGATACAAATTCGTTTCCTATTTTCTTCAATTCAGGCTGATCATTCCATTGATCTTTAGAGATATCTAAGAATAGGGAACGCCAATCGTTGTCGCCTTTTCCGCCTACGAAAATTAGTTTTGATTAGTATTCCATTCACTTTACCGTTTAAAAATATTTTTATTTCGAAATATATTTACCTTCAACCAGTATATCAAGTTTATGTATCATCTCATCTTCGAAATTATCGAATTTTCTTTTAGTTGGGAAAAGTTCTGTTTCGCAAAATGAATCAGTTCCTGGTTTTGTGGCATTATATTCGCATTGCATCATATCGAAAAATAGAGGAATTGTCGTCTTTCGTAATTCGATTTCAGGAATCAAACTCATTTCCAAAAACAGCGAAACGAGCTCCGGAATGAATTCAATTTTTGATTTGTCTAGAACATGAAATGCGTATTTAAACTATAACAGTCTTGCAAAATATTTATTGACAAATTATTGAATATTCACCAAGTTTGTACCACATCTGCGTAATTTCAGACGCAGTTTCGATTCTCATATCGCTATAATGAAGAGTCAAGCGTCTTCGTTGATCGGATGCCAATTTTTCCAATTGAAGCCGAGGTTGAGTTAAAAAAGCAATTGCCAGATGAAACCAATTGGACCAAACTTGATGTCTAAGAGGATCCAAAAACACATCTACTAACGTTACAGAGAATAACCTGAAATTACAAAAAAGAATTATAAAAATTCATCTTTATAAGTAAACGAAGATATTTTAACGTTCATACTGAAGAGTTTTCAGAACAATGTTGTTTTGTAAATTGATCATGTCTGCCCAATGGTTACTGAAAACGGGTTTTTCAACTAAATCTCGAAGGACTACTTGCACTTCAATCAAAAAGTTTAACAAGTCCAAAGTGGATGTGAAGCTCGAAACGTAAATATTGTACCGATCGAGTGACATTTGTCTGAACATTTCCAAGAGTATCGATACTAATTGGCACTGAAAAAACAACGATGGATTAAATATTGATTTTACGTGGAAATAATATAATTTGTCTATAAACATACCACAAGCGGATTTTCTCTATCCATTTGAGAAGTAGCAAATATAACAGTTCTCAATAACGTAGATATAATATGATTGAACTCTTCTTCAGTCGCACGAATATCAAACGAGTATAAAAGCGTCAATATATCTGACAGGATTTTTATGCACAACTCCAGCTAGTGAAAGAAAAATATGAAAATAAAATCGAAAACGTGTTAAATTTTTTTCACATATTGTTTTAAAAAGCCTTTAAATAATGAATATGATACGGAAATATAAAAGATCTTAACCTTCAACCCTAATAAAGATAGACATGTAAAGAATTGAAATTTTAATAGTATTATATTCTAATCTTATAAATTATAACTAAAGAGGCTATATATAATCCAACATTACAACACAACTACATTGAATATGAAGAATTTCAAGCTGATTTTCTATGTAAAAACTGAACTGTACTCGTTTGATCATAAATAGTCTCTTCGACACATTGATTATACATTCATTTTGAAAAACGAAATATAATGGCGATAATTAACTTACTTGTTCACTGTATCCTCTATGTTCTTGTAATTTATGTCTTGAAGCACCGAGTATTCTAGCAATTTTATCGACTGATCGATTTTTCGAACGTATTTCAACGCCACACTTACTAGTCTGTTACAGCACAGAAGCGTGTTACAGTCGAATAAATCGGAATACATTCCGCACAGCCAAATAAGATGTTCCAAACGGCACATATACAAAGCCATCCATTTGTATTATTTTTTTTTGTAATTTCGATGTTAGACGAAAACACCAAAACAGGCGAAAATTCAAAACAAGAGTTTGTTAATATTATACAACAATATAAATTTGCTAATTATATTTCAATGTTTGTTTGTAAGTCGATATAAACAATGTTTTTTTTATGAATTATCTAATCTAATACAAATGTATTAAATGAAATCATAAATCAAGCACAAATACAAAATGATTAATTTATGAAATTAGTGCGTAGCATGAATGTTTGATATTCGATATGGGAACAATATGAATTTGGCGAATATAAAATAAGTAAATCTACTGAATTTTTGTTCCCCAATTTTAAATGATATGAAAATCAATTATTATTGATATGTAACTCAAATGAATACAAAAAAACCCGATTAATATATATTTTTTTTTAATAGTTTTAATGCATGATCACAGAAAAACATGTTGTGTAAAACTTCATCATTAGTAAGACAAAAAAAAAAGCAAAACATATTAGGCATTCACATAAACTCGTGCAAGTGTTTGAATTATAACCGAAATCTGAAAAGTCGATTAATCATTAAAAATTTCCATTAGGCAAAATAGAAATTTCTTATTATAAAATTTTCAGTACATGCAGATTAAACAATCACAATGATTATGCAACGCGATCCGCCAAGCT
>JAOXNN020000082.1:2635348-2655750 GCA_028571205.2 Hydropsyche betteni
CACTTCATGCTTTTTAATAAAACTTCGTTTTTCTCTTGTTCAGGCTTTTCGATGATCAAATGTGACAGTACTTTTATCAGTTTTCTAGAATAATTATATTTGAATTAGAACATTTCTTATATAATGTTGAAGTTTTTATATATTAAATATCTACCGATATGCAAGAGTGGCACTGAAAGATTCTTTTATGTACAAGTCTAAGACTGGTTGGAAATGGTGATATTTTCTATCCGAAACTAGACTTATAAGGCATAAAAGACATTCGAAAACAAGATAATCGTATGAATTGTAAATTGAATTTGTGGAGCTCACTTCTTTATCTAAATCAGCCTGAAAATTAATTTCAATTGAAAAAAAATTGAGGATGAAAGGATTCAATGATCGTAATAAAAATTACTTGTGTCAAAATACTGAATAATGCATCGAGAATATCCTGCAAAAATTTGACTATTTCTCCTCCGGGAACACTTTGAAGAGAAGTCAACGATTGACTTAACGTTCCATTTGCGACATGATCACACCAATTCAGAACACCCAACAATTCCACTATAAATATCAATTCGTAAATAAAACAAACGTGTATTATAAAAAAAAAAGAAAACAAAAATGAATACCATTCTGAGTCAATTTTGTTGAACAAACATTGGTTTCAATGACGAGAAAATCTTTCAACGACAACGACAAAAAACCTTTCTGCACTTTACCATTTTCCTTTTCACCAGTCATATTTTTCTGACTCGGCAATGAGAGGTAACATTGAGCAGCATCGATGTCGTTTGACCATTTTTTGCTATCGACCTATCAAAATATGGGAAATGTGAGAAGACAAAAAATTATTGAGAAATTAAATGAAATATTTGAAAAAAAAAACTTACTTTATAAACTCGCAAGTTGTGCACCATATCGTTCAATGTTGTACCGTTCGCTTGCATCAAAGGCGTAAACGAGAGCGCAAAAGGCTTTTCCGTTTTGTCTTTAGCTTCGTTTGAACTGCGATGTTTGAACAAAAATAAAATATGCGCTAGTTTGAATTCTTCTATGGGTACGCATATCTGAAAAAATGAATTATTATACATAGTAAAAATTGTAAAAGAAAAAAATGTAAATGTGCATAAAAATAAACCTTGAAAGTTTCGTTCCACCGTGGGCGATCTTCATGGTAATAAACGACTGAATTATATTCGTCAAGTTGTTGAACTCCACCGCCCAACGATATCACACCCTAATACAAAATTATATAATTCGAGAAATTTCCATTTTATAATATTGAAAATTTTTAAAAACATACGGGTATCATTTCACCGAACTGGTTACAGACTCTAACGGTGACTTGAATATTGCGATCGGACGACTTCGTTCCCCCCCTGGTGAAAGATCCGCTTTGTAAACATAAATACAGATCGTTTCTCGCATCGCTCGGTAAAATTACTTCAGGGAAACCCATTTTGCGAGAAATAGAAACATTCCCGACCATAAGATGAGGAAGTTCTTCACGTATCTAGTACGGTTTAAAATTTTAAAATTAATAACGTACGAAGATAATAAAATCTGTATACGATATGTTTTTATTTACTTGTTTGAAATCACCGGGTAATAATTTAACAGATATCCATAAACCTTGTCCAGTTTTTATTTCACCTTTTAAATCTTTGTTTGTTATAATTTTTTTGAGTAACGATTCCAAATTTTCTTTTTCGCATCTGAATATATAAAAAACATTTGGTTACAAATTATTTTAATAAATGTAGAGATTTAAATATTATAAATATACTTACGGAAAGAAAGGTACGCAATGATGTTTATCATCATCGACATCCAATTGACCTGAAAGTATGTGCGTTACGTCCATAGCGGCAACTCCGAGTGGCCGTCGCATGTTTTGATAAGTTTTCGGATACAAGTCTCCATTACCAACAATAGATCCACTTTGTGAATTCGATCGTTGGCCAGAAAAGGCCGCAGCTACAGAACTTCTTCTGAAAACGACATAGAAGAAATTAATTTTGGGTAATTATGAAGAATCGAAAGAAAAAAAGAAATGATTTAATACCTATTATCACTGTTTTGGGGTTCCATTCCGCCTATTCGTATAACGTAACAGACTAAATATACTTTTTCCCTTTTGATATCGCTAGAACTCAAATCCTAAAAGAAAAAAAAATTGAAAATTACGAAAAAAAACCAATGTAAATAAAATATTAACAAAGAACGCACCGTGAATAGAACTTTCAAATTGTGCAACTGGTCAATATCGCTCGCCAAACCGTCTTTAGACCAATGAACGACGTAGTTTTCAGTGAAAGGTTTATGCAGTATTCCATCGTACAAAGACATAAGAAGCTCTGCGTCTTCTGTCATTTTGCACACAAAATTTCTGACGGATGCAAAAAAGCTAAAAGATGTACAATTTTGCAATTGGTTGGACAAATTCAGATTGGACGTTTCTTTTCTTTTTTTGATAGACTCCGTAGTTTCGACGTGAATATTGCACAGTTGACACGTAGATACTTTGGATGGGTCTATTTGGCGGCCGGAGGATGAACATCTAACGGTCAAATCCATATTCAACTCTCTAAAAAAAGAATGGAGTCGATTAAAACAATTAGATATATGAAAATAATAGATTAAATCTAAAAATATACCGATTTCCTTTATCCATAGTGTACATAGCTGTACGTTGAACAGTTTTCAATTGATCAATAGGAAGTTTTCCCGAAAGAATAGTAATTCTGAGATCTATAAGAGCCCTCATGTTGTGTTCGACAATTTTGAATTGTTCAGCATGTTTCTGAAACGTTACAATGTTTAAGATTATAAAAATATAAAAATATAAAAATATCGAAATACAAGTTGTTTATGAGTTTATTAATATTTGTAGGAAATAATTATTTTGGAATTAGTATTTACCACATAGAGTTGTTTCCAATGTTGGCCCCATACCCTAAGAGTATGAGTTATTTCTTGAACTATTTGGGGCTGTACAATATTGACTACTTCCACCGATCCAGTTCTACAATATACAATAGCAAGAGTAAATAATGTGTTAGTCGATAAACTAGTAGTTTATTCGGAAAATATATGAAGATCGAAAAAGTATATTGCGATAATAGATTCTATTCAAAAAATTAATGTTACGAAAGCTAGCAAAAGTTATGAAGAATGCCAAAAACTAAATTTTTAGCAAAATGCGAATGAAAAATAAATTTAAGTAACCAAAACCAATTTATATTTAGTGTATGGGAAAATTTAGAAAAATAGAAAAATCTTGGAATACCAAAAATAATTATGCGAAAAGATAAAAAGCCTCACCTATCGACGTTGCATTCTCTCAATTTGACGTATGCTTTCGGAAAAATTCCTTTTTCTTCCGGATTTCTAGTGATCCGTCTCCCAAAATACCAATAGTCGCTTTCTAACAGTATTTCGACGAGTTCCCCGACGTTAATACTGATAGAAACGGCTGGACATCCCTCTTGTAAAGCGGAGAAATTGTGTATAGCTAAAATTATTAATACAAAATAAGGTCACTTCGGTTCTCATATACGTTGTGTGGGGACGCAGTTTTTTAAACGACTGTGCAAAGCAAAATAAGGATGTTACTCTATTACGACTAGGGACTGTTAATTGATAATGAGCTTATGTTCTGGGTGCGTCGATAAATAAAATTATATGATGCATACTTTATAATGTATTCGTTCAGTGATTGAAATTCGGTATCGTTTTTGGTGAACGGACAGGAAATATGCCTGGATTGTAAGATGCAAAACTATAAAGGCATTCTTGTGTCCAAATATGAAAAGTTCCCTAAATAGCGTTATTCCTAATGTATGTGACGAATTCGTCGAAAGGTTTATATTATATTGCAGCAGGAAGTATATGATAATTCAACATCGTGGATTTCCTGTGAATAGCGAGCGTTAAAAAGATTATATATTACACATAAATGATAGAACATTGAACTGTTTAGAATATATTTACATGATAATATAATGCAAAATCGTTTCCGAAATCATAAATTAATTTATTCGAAAGATTAGAAACGAATTCGAAGAAAGTTTATATAAAAACAAGATTATATAATTTTAATTGTGCAATATTGCGTTCACAAAAAAAATACAATAAAATAAAGAGGCTACTGTTTAAATGGTCAGAATTTTTATCCCATTTATCAGAATTTATTTGACATGGGTCAGAATAAATATTGAACGGTCAAAATTTTAACTGGATTAGTCAGAATTTATATTAAAAGTTCAGAACAATACCAAAAAACCCTAACCTAACCCGACCGTTTCGTTATTGAATTCCGACCGTTTGTTATTTCATCCCGACAATTAATCGTTTAATTCCGACCAAAACACGATTAAAATTCTGCCCAATTAATTTTCAGCCATAAAAAAAGGTGTAAATCATAAAAAAGTCAAGGCCAAAATTAGGGTCGTTTAGATCGACACATATCCGAAGGGATGTGACACAAGGAGTCGCGGGGCGGGGGGGGGAGGCGGAGGCATCAATGGGTGTTGTCCTCACCGACGGCGTGCGCGCGTCGCTTCAGGGGGGGCGCGTCCGCGTCCTCGGCGGGAGATGGGGGCGCCGGGGCGTTGCCCCCCGCCGGGAGCGATGGGGCCCGCCACACGGCCATGGCGCCGTACCCCGAGCACGACCCTTGACACCGTTGACAGCTCCAGCGACCCACACCCGTCAGCCGACACCCACTACGTTCGATACACACTGACGCACGCACACACGTTGCTTTATCGTGCGCGTGTATGTGTGCGTCCGTGGTGTCTCCCCCCCCCCCTCTTCTCTTCGTATGATGCGACCGCAAATCGGCGGTTTTCAAAATGTTGTTGATTTTTTTTTTTTTAATTTTCCTTATTAGATGATATGGGATCCTTATAGGATAATATTTGGTAGCAGTGGTGTGATGGAATAGGTCGGATGGTTAGTTTTCGAAATGTGTGAAAATTTTTTGTGAATTGAAAAATATGGTAGTCTTCGAATTACGACGGTTCGTATTTACGACCGGAAAAAATATAACGTATTTTTTTTTAATTGAAGGATTAAATTTTAAGTAGATGTGAGAAATGAATACGGAGGAATGTAGAACCGTTAAAATGATTCGTATTGAAATAAATGGCTGCTGTATTTAGTTCAATTAATCAAGGAATATAAAATTTGAAATGAGGGACCCAAATAGTGAAAGATTTTCAAATGTTATTTACTTATTATTCCATTGTATTAATAAAAGTAAGTAAAACTACCGAAAAAAAAAAAATTATACAGATTCGACTTACGATCGAGGTTCAGGAACATATCTTCGTCGTTTATATTTAAATTAACTGGATAGTGGGCTTTTGTATTTTACTATATTAAAACAATAAAGGAAATCTATTGAAAAAAAATAAAATAAAATAAAAATCAAATACAAAAAACGAGTAGATAGAAGTTTTAAATTTTTTTTGAATCATTTACACTTACGTAAGAAATTAAAAAAATAAAGTCATACGAAGTTTGAGAAGTATCTTAACTAATAACAACGTTCATAAATATTATATAGGAAATGATTCATAATTTTCCCGGCCAAAGACAAAACGACCACAAAAAAAGAAATCCCT
Organism: Hydropsyche betteni; assembly: GCA_028571205.2. NCBI lineage: Eukaryota > Metazoa > Arthropoda > Insecta > Trichoptera > Hydropsychidae > Hydropsyche > Hydropsyche betteni. The sequence goes on from JAOXNN020000082.1 coordinate 2,640,964, forward strand.
CAAAATTATTAATATAAAAAAAAACTATTTAAACAGCACTGTTTAAGGCCGTAAAGTTCACATTGTTATGGCAAACGTCACTTCACATTTGACAGTTCAATTGTGCAAACGTCAATCTGAAACATGTCTCTCTTCAAATCCAAGGACTGGTGGAGCAGCGGAACCGTCCTCGACGAGGACTCCATCTACTTATTCAATGGCTCCATGAAAATATCCCAAATAGGACCCGAAGGCTCCGGAGACGTCATCATCATCGGAGCACCCAACGGTTTGATCCAAATATTTAAACCTCAAGGCTCTTATCAACCTACTGATGTGATATTGGAGTATATGACTGATCATCCCATCGTTCAGATAGACACCGGAAAGTTGATGCCGTAAGTGTTCAAAATTTAATTATATCGAAACTGTGGTTAATATAATAGTGTGGATTGCTTTTTTTTAATGCTAGCGGTTCGAATTTGGAACATATTGCGGTTCTTCACCCTCGTAGTATATCGATATATATGCTTTCGAGTAAAGAAGGCCATACGGAGTATGGTAAAATTAATATGATATTCCACGTTAATTCGCTTTCGTTTTGATTTGCCATTTTTATTTTGTTATCAAAATGCCTTTTTTTATTAAATTTAATCGATAATTTAATATAAATTTTTTACAGGTGATCAAAATATTCTATTGGAGCAATATGATCATAAATTGTCTAGGACTGCGTATTCGTTAATAATAGGACCTTTTGGAGGAATCAAGGATAGGGATTTTATATGTGTTCAGTCTTTAGATGGATTACTTATGTTTTTCGAACAAGATGTGGCTACTTTTAGTTGTTTTTTACCTAATTTTTTGATCCCAGGTGAAATATCTTACAGTAACTGTGCTGATATTTTTATAATATGCAACTCTAATTGGATATTAGAAGCTTTTAGGTATATTATTCAATTACTATTTTTTGTTCAGGCAATCTATATTTTTTAATAATTTGATTTCGTTTTTACAGTTATAATAATTTATCACAAGTGTCCGATGCTAATACCGAAAATTCTGCTGTAGCTAAAAAATTAGTCGCTGACTGGGAATATAATATAGGAGAGAATGTAATCAGTATTCAAAAAATTCAAGTAATTTTATGACATTTTTTAATAGTTACATCAATTGTGTATTGTTTAAAAATATTTATCGATATTTTCAGACAAGTAACAACATTTGTACATTTGTCATATTAGGAGAAAGATGTCTTTATGCCTTAAACGACAACGGTATTTTAAAATTCATGAAAAAGTTTGATTTCGAACCCATGTGCGCTCATGCCTATTTAATTGGTTGGTATTATGGTAAGGTGAATACTTTTTACCGTAAAAAACAAAAAGTTCACCAATAACGATTAATTTATGTATTTTAGAAAACAATGCTCGTTTCATGACGATGATTATATCCGATACTTCAACACTTTTAATATACGAAGAGACTACTCTTTTATGGTCTTGCCAATTGACTTTCATGCCTTTATGCATCAGTAGAGGTTTTTTCATGAATCTTGCGGGATCTATAGTCATGTTTACAGATTACGGAGAAGTGAAGTGTTGTTATTTAGGCACTGAACCTGAACTTTTTACGGCTCCGCCCATGCCTAGTAGTGAAGTAGATTTTGACGAAGCACAAAAAGAGTTAGAAAAACTTCAGACGTATATAAACAGTCAAAGTGATACAAGCGGTAATATACATTTTTTATTTGTTGAATTTATTATATTCTGTTTTGTCTGATCATAATAATTTTTTATAGAAATTAATCTTACTAACGCAGCGTCAGAAAGAGAATTAACATTTGCTATACATGTCATGAAAAATTTTAAAATTAACGATCATTTAACTCAGAACGAAACAGAATTTTTCAAATGCGAAGTGGAAGTTAAGTTAAAACCTCTTAATAAGTCAAATCTAGAATTAATTCAGGTGACTTTTGTGACTCATGATCCTCTGCAATGTACAAATCCTAATCGAATCATTGTCGATATTATGGATGACATATCTGTTACGACTGAAGTTTATTCCAACGATAAGCAACCTATTGCAAATTTGAATATAACTGTCATTGTTTTGTTCTCAAATATTTCTGGTCAAATTAGAATTTTGAAAAAGCAAGAACAATTGCCATTTAAATTAGTGTATCAACCGACACGTCCACAAAAAGAATCTAAATATAAAATCACATTAGCAACAAACAAGCCTACAATTGATTTGCTTGAACTTTTTAACGGTACATATTTTTTACTTAATATTTACTTTATTGATTTGTGTAATTTCATGAATTATTTGTTAATAGATTTTGATCCTGAATCATTAATGGAAGCCGGACATTCTTCTGGAGTCGTTGCATTTTCCAGTCCATATTGTGAAAACTTTCCTGTTACGATAATCAGCGCTAAATCTTCTCAACGTTATAGAATTCAGTGCGATAATATTTCACTAATAACTGTTGTGGTTAAAAATTTTGTTCATTACTTGTTAATGTATTTCAACAAGAAGAAACACTTGCGAGATACCGATAATACTCTTTTGAAAATAACGGTACACAGTGGAATTTCTAATGAAATTTTCCAGTCATTTTCCAATATAATAGAACAACATTTAACGACCCGGCAACAGTTGGCGAATGTTGAGGTTGTACAAAGTATGTTATAATTGCACTTTAATCAGCTTGCACCATTTATTCGTCGATTTCAACATGATCAATACATCTAGTAAATTGTGAATTTATTTCAACAGGAAAAATTAGAAATACTCGGATCACAGTTTGTACTAATCCAGAAAAGACTTATGATTAAATATAGAGAAAGACCGCCCACTTCTTGTGAAGGTTTAGCTTTTCTTTTAGAAGACACATTTACGAGAATTAAAGAAAGTAGTTCAGAAATAGAAAAACTTAAAAAAGATATAGTAATGTGAGTTTTTAAACGTGTAAGATTATGTGAAAGCGGAAATTGGTTTATATTTTATTTTATTTTTAGGTTCGGTTGTGAAATTAGGTGTGTTATCGGCCTTATTTTTTATCTTTTCGATTTGGTTGATCCCAAGATTGAAAATTTAGATAACATCAAGAGTGCCTTATCAATAGATGCCTTACAAGAATATCATCAAGTTCGTTAATAGTGTTTTGTGTTTGTATTCGAATATTTTAATTTAATTTTAATATCAATTTATATGATTAAGGCATGGGAAGAGACTGCTACAATTAACGCATTGTATTTATTGCGAACTAAATATGCAAAAAATGAAAAAGAACATGACAAGTTTGTTGCATTCGGTGATGTCAGTTCTGTCAATAACTTCAATGCTAAAGATGTGACTAAATATATACGTTTATTATTGGAAAGGGTTATGAATAAGTATGAAGCTTCTTCGAAAACTGAAGAAGGTACAAAATCAGGTATTCTTTTTCACATTATTTCTTTAGATAAGTTATTTGGATGAGTTTTATGACTATTTTGTATATTTCAGATGTGGAACAATCGCAAAATTCCGATACGTTTTATGAAGAATCAGAAAATGAATTTAGAGACGATGCTATTTTTCACATACCCGAAGGTTCTTTGTTTGGACAACGTAAACCAGTAATCGTTTCACATATTGAAAAACCAAAACCTATTCAATAATTGTTTCATTTAAAATTATGTATTATTATATTCGGCACTGTGCAATTTCGTTAACTAATTAAATGTTTATATTTCATGTGCTTATTTTATTTTTGAGTTAATAAACCGATATTTAAGTCCGATACAAAATTCAGTCATATCTAAAGAATAATTATTAAATTACAATTATATTATAATGGACTTGTTAACAATCTAAAAGTATTAAAAATTTCAACAAACTTATTCCTCCTTAGGCCAGGCGCTCACTGCGATTTGTAGTCGCGGCGATCGTTTATTCGCGAAAATGGAACGCATTTTTTTAGGTTGAATTACGCCCATTTGGTATATGGGCGTACTTAACCTAAAACAATGCTTTTCATTTTCGCGACTAAACGATCGCAGTGGCCGCCTGGCCTATATGAACAAAGAAAAGCATACATTTTTTCTTCTTAACAAATAAAAAAGCCAAACAAATTAAATAATTAAAGTTTTATGCGAGAAAAAGCTTTTTTAATTGTGACTGTTACGAATGGACTTTATTCCACTTTGTGAAAAATATCTTGCGATAACATTATACAGTTTAACCAGTTTTTATAAATTATCCAGGATATTATCGTACACCATTGACAGTGTAATTTTGAATATAAAAAGATGATATTTACATCTAACCAAAATGTACATTAACTCATTTTTTTCCGAAAATGGATTAAAAAAAACACGTTTCATATAGGTATAAAATATTACACATTCACATTTTTCTATATGATAAATAACATTATGAAAAGTTAAATGTTCATAATGAGAAAGCTATTGAGTTCAAACGTTTGATGAAATCAAATTCCCCAACAATACTGTTGAAATTTTGAATGTAGCACAATCCAATAAAATTTATATAGCGCATTCTGAAACAGAATTGAATTTTACGTAATAAAATTGAATCGGCATATTAGATTTTTCCCTTTACAAGATCATCGCAGCTGGTATCGAAATGCGGTACATTACATAAGATCTCTTATATATGTATACGAATTCTCTTCGTATTGCTGTTCTTCGAGGTGGAAAAACGGGAAAACTCATCATCCAAGGTGGAAAATGTCAGCCGATCTTTCGACCCATCGAAGCGAGCTATTGACGTCGTTTCCCTGAGTGGGGGAAAGTGATCTCTAAAATGGATATTATCGAATTATCATATTATACTTCCGCATTTTCTTCACTATGTTTTTTGTATAGATAATTTTTCCGCTCGTGTAATATATTATAGTAGGGCGCCTTGAAAAGCACTCAAAGAAAATTTCATAAATTTGTTGAGAAAATTTCCGTGTTGGTTGAAGAAATTTTCAACGAGATTTTTCAAGTTAGATAAATTAAAATAATTATTAGGGACTGAATGGGATTTTCATTAAAAAAACTAATTCAAACAAAAAGTTGGATATTATATAAACGAAGATTATTCTCAGAACTACTTTCGTCAACAATTATCGAGAAAAATTAATACATAAGCGTTTCAAATTTCCAAAAAAGATCAATTAGATTGACAATGAAAATTATATATGAAGCCTTGCATAAGAATCACTTTTATGTTTTGCTATTTATTTCCCATAATATATAAATTTTTTTCTAAATTTTTTTATTACTTCAGTGATATTATACGTAGAATTATAAAATTAATGTTTTTGGAAGTCAATAATCTGAAAGTTTTCTTCTGAGTATATAAAAAAGTGACTAGCGTTTCGACTTCGAAGCACAACTTTTCAACGTAATCACGAAAAGGAAAGCTTTTTGTGGGAACTAAGGGATTTTTTTCTCTGTGAAAGTTCTTTACAAACAACGTACAATATGTTGTTAGTGCTTTGGTTTATTAACGTGTGGATTCATTTCGATTCGAATATCTTTAAGGGTACGGCCCAAAATAAAATCACCTTATTTTTTCCTCATCTTTTCACGTATGTATATCACGTATCCTTTGTCATGTCTTTTCAACGTTTTTTGCTCACAAATTATTTGTTGTATTGAAATAAGTTGAAGTCCCTTATGGAGCAGATGTATTGAAATAAAATATATGAAACGTAAAATGATCTTGTCAAAGAATAAAAAATCGAATAATAATTCATTTTTATCGAATTATAAAAAAGATTTATGAAATTCATTATATTTTTAGATTATTGAATTAGAATAATTTATAGGTTTACTATGAACATTAAAATCGATGATACGACCATTTTGCTCTCATTTGAATCGAAATAATTTGCCACTCAATTAAAATGGCACGCATCTCTGATTTTTCAATATCATCAAGATTCACTATTCGTATATAATAGTTCACTATTTGAATTTCCCAAAACAGATTATTTTTTTATATCATTCAAAAAAACATATGAGTTTTTAATTTTTTCCACTTAAATAGTGAGTGACTCATTAAAAATATTAAATTTATTGTAACGTAATTCGTTCCGAAATATTAACGATTTGCTTTTATCGTATCGAGCGTTATTATGGTAAACAAAAAGCCGTAACACAGAAAAAAGGAAATCGACTATTTTATACAGAAAAATACTTAGGCTCAATTAAAAACTTATAAGATAAATATATTTTTAGCGCTTTTGACACAAACAATTTAAATAATACTAATGTGACACTCAAAAAGAATAACGATTAAATGTTATTCGATACATTTGAACCGAACAATTCCAATTAACCCACAAGTATTAATTATTTCAATGATTAAAGCAATCTATGACATATATACCTATAACATAATAGTATTATATTCCAGTTCAAAATGTTTGCCACAGGACAAATCCCAAGATCCTTGAAGGCTTCAGCGCTACGTATTCAAATGACGTCGTCAGATATTATATAGCATGATTCAATATATTATAAAATATAGGTATTATTATATTACCAAAGGTGTGTCGATTCGTCTTGCATGTGCTAGACAGATATAGTCCCGATAAGTTATACGGGTTCGATCAAAGCGCTCTTTTTGAAGGATCTTGGGCGGTAATTAAGGCTGTAATATTATGGGTTTTGTAAGGTTAAATTGATGAATGGGTTGATTCTTGGAATTGAGTTTTATTCGGTGGTATTATGATTATATTAAGTAGTAGGTATATTTTTATCGATTGTCTACTGATGCGATAAAATATGTTAATATGTTTATGTTTATATTGTATTATATAATGTCATGAAAATATGTTAAAGATATGATTTTCGAAAATAATTTAACACGATTTAGATTGAAAATGGGTGAGTGTTTCGAATAATTTATAAGCTGTTGAATTAATATTTCATTATGTTTTTGTGAAAGGTTGAACATTTTGATTTTCTTTCAGTGATTCTGGATATGTCCTTGAAAATGTATTTGTGATTCCAGAAAAAAAATATTATCCGAGAAAATATTTTTTCGTATAAGAGTATATTTACGATTTGTTGAGTTTTATTGCCGTAACGAGAGATCGAAATTCGAAAAAAAACATGATATTTGATAAAAATTTAAAACGGAAACCTTTAATTTGAAAAACTTGACAGCTTTCAATAACCTGTACAGTAATCAATTAAAATTTCAATTAATACTTCAATACTTTCAATGAATCTATGAATTCACTTTTGTTTCAAAAAACCAAAATTATATACATCCTGAATAGAAATACGAATAACGGAAACAAAGTTTATCGAAGTTTGATTTGAATGAAAATCAAATCATACACAAACTCGATGAATTGAATATTGAATTTAATCATACAAAGCTCAAGCTAAATTAAAACTGATTTATCACACTGCGAATTATACAAAAATAAATCGGCGTTTGATTTTAACAATTAAGACCACAGATCGAATGACCAGGAGATTTTCGATTTCAACCAGTTAAATTTTCAGTTATATAACATAATGCATTTGGAATTGGACATTTTGTTTGTTCGTATGCAACATGCAATGCGATCAAAGCCTCGAATGTTTGTCGTCGAAGATTGGATGACCTGACAATAGTACAGTTCTATTAGCTTTGAATTTGTTCTTGTTTAGCATAGAGGGAATCAATCAATCAATTAATTGAACTATTGGTATAATACATGTAGTTTGTGTAATCGCGTTTTTATGAAAGACGCGAAAAAATTTACGTTTTATCATTTTGCGACTGCGAATTTTATCGAACCTGATAATATAAACATACCAAGAAATTTAATCTACTATTATAATTATCGGAAGTTTAACCAATCCATAGAAAAACGTGCTCGTTTTGATTGTTATGATTGTATTTTATGAATACTATTACAATCATCGATTATCCGGGCTAATACCAAGGAGTGGAGGCATGGATAACCAAAAACACGGAAAATCTACACTATTTTTTTATTTAAACTTTAGAATTCCCAACTCAAATACATAAAGAGAAAACAAATTTTCCCAGAAAGCGTACAGCAAAAATATTTTTATTTATTCCACAATTTCAAATTTTCGTAACGCCAATTTGTTTGAGGCTCCACATTTCACATATCCGTCGCATAAATAATATCCCCTTTATATAATAGCGGATATCTGTGTGTTCGTTCGTTCGTTCGTCACAATGACGCTCGCGTCTTTAAAATGATCGACGATCGTTTTCGAATTAAAAAATCGAAAATCGCCACAGACCGGGACTTGAACCCGGGACCTCTGGTATGACAGTTTCGTTACGATACCACTGAGCTACGAACCCTTTCCGTTAATTCCTTTTTTTTAGATATATACTTAATTAATTAATTTCAAGCTCGATAGATGTCTCTAATTAATAATTAATTTTAAAAAAGAGCGATAATCACCGATAACAGATGCTGTTTCAACAACAAATGAACTGGTTTTATTTATTAAATATTAAATATATTCAAAACGAGTACGGGCATCGGGTAGCCTATATATCACAAACAAATAACAAATTAACTACTTATTTTATTAATTAAATATTAAATATTCAAATCGGGTACACATTTCGGGTTCACATAATCGGCTTTTGACATTTTATCGTTTTCCGTTTCTTAACAAATCCACACCCGATGTTATTAACATAAGGCCTATATACTAGTATTTTATATATATCTCATGAATCAATTTCTTTAAAAATACGATTTAATTTTCAATTAATCTAAATAAAAATTCAATGGATTCTTTATAACATATATTATTTTTTCAATGTATCTAAAATCTCACCATATACGTATTATTATCATTGCAATTTGTTCTATTTTTCTATCAATTTATTGTTGACTGAGATATTTAATCGCATCTAGATCTATAGGCGAGCCTTTTACCATATATGGCGAACATCACTGTTTTAAAATTGAAATTTTGAGTCTTTGAGCGAAAATTTATGCTTATATTTGAAGCCGCTCATTTTATCTAATGACATGCGTGAAATCGAAGAAAAATATATACACAAAATAACATATACACCTTTCAAAATACCAATTTGAAAAATTCGCACGAACGACATACATAAATTCCGTGGCGAGGTTCTCTTATTTATAAGTTAATTTAATTTTTTCATTCACGAAACGCCATCTTTATGACATATTTAATTGTTAAATTATACGAAATAAACGTAATACTTAACAACTGCGTCCGTCAAAATCGACAGTACGAATTTTTAATGACGTCTTTTTGACTACTAATGAACGTTCACTTTCGACTGAAAGTTCATTGAAATCTTTCAAGTGCGAATCGATAGCATAAATTTTCAGGAAATTTATCACTTTCTGCAATACAGTTCGGCTGCGGATGTTTTAATTACGAACTGTAAAAATCGAATTACGACATTGAATCGACCCATTTAACTGATTCTTTCGAGTGCGTATTTTTTCATCGGGTCTCGTGATTCATTTCGGATATTATTGTTTGGCGTGCACGTAATATATTTAACGATTACGAATTATTTTCATGGTCGGCCCACGTACGCAATGAATGCTTTCGCATAGTAATTATTTTTTTGACGACCCTATAACGCGTTACTGACATGCGTGTCGAACGGTTAACTTTAACTGCACAGAGAAACGACAACACAAACAAAAAAAGGAGGCTTGTCAGTTGCTTATTTACTTGGTTAACAAAAAGTAAAAGTGTTAAAAAGAACAGATGCTTAGTTTTAAATAGTTTATATGCAGGGATGTTCATTTGAATCTTCCAACTTTTTAGCCTTTAACTGATAAAGAACTGTAAAATTATGTTCAATGTTAATAAAATTTATAAATACAACATTGACCATTTTATCATTTATGAAATTTAAGAATATTTTATAATATGTTTAAAAAAATTAGCTAATGGTTTTACGTTTAATACAGTAATGAATAATCATCACATGAAAAAAATGGATCTTGCGAAAATTTTATGTTTTATAAATTGACCTATTCCAATAAATTTAAGAATTCTTTAATTTATTATCTTTTTATTATGATATTTTGAATTAGTTTTTCATAAAAGTATTTTTTTACGCCATTTTTTTATTTCGAAGTTATTATTAAGGAAATCAACTGAAAAAGAAAACATTGACCTTTTATTTGTGAAAATATTTAAAAAAAAATCTACACAAAGAAAAAAAACCGCAAATCAAATTAAAGATAAAAGAAAAACAAAGAACGTGCTGAAAATTCGAATTTTCCAGAAAGAGCCGCGATTTTCCTCGCCTTTGGTAACTTAAAAGCCTCTGGCCAATACGAGAAGCCATCATGTGTGTTCTCGGCATATTATTGGTACTGTAAGTAAAAATATGTGAATGTTTTTTCGCAAAATGTGGCGGTAGTGAAGAGTGCCGAGGAGAGGGTAAAAACCTGTCCCATTGAGCCTCGCCGCCCCGACTGTGAAATAGTATAAAAGCAACGGTGCGATCTCCACCGACATCATTGTATCGTGATCTACTTTACAAAAATAACCGAAATGGCATCTCAGGTAAATATTTGAGGATTTTCGAAAAGTTTTTCGACGTGGAAAACGAAAAGTTTTCCGGGGAATTTCGTGTGAGAGTTTCAAAGTGTGGGCGCTTTTCCGTATTGTTCTAAATTTTGTTTCCAGATAGTTTTGTAATTTAAACTGTAGATTTGGTTCTTTTGCTTAAATTAATTTTCATAAAATTACTTAAGTAATTTTTTAAATATTTAGAAAATATAAATTTCTTAAATTTTATCAACAAAACTTTATATCATAACCAAGATTATACTTTTAAATACTAACTTATTTTTGATTCAATGTTTTTTAAAAAAAACCATATTTAATATTTTTTTATAGTTACTAAATAATAAAGTACAGAAAATAAACTTAAATTTTATAGGAATCACAATTAAAAAATTTCATTACGATCCAAGTAATGGAAAATCATTTTCTTTAATATCAAATCGAAACAATCCAAGTACATTTTTAAATTTTAACATTTCATTGATTATCATAATTAATCATTAAAATATTTTTGATAAAACTTGAAATGCCAAACATTCCCAGTCATATTCAAAATTGTTATTTTTTTCAACTAACTACTTTTAACTCAAAATGAAATTCATATAAAAATCCCTTAACTATGCAATAACTTAAAAACAATCAAAATAACACGCACATTTAATTCACAGCTCATCGTCTTGTTAGCCGCTTTGGCCACAGCCCAAGCTGGCGTAGTGAGCACAGGCTACGGCTTGGGCAACCTCGGCTACGGAGGCTACGGCTATGGAGGTTACGGTGCAGGCTACGGAGGCTACGGAGGCTACGGCTTGGGCAGCTACGGATACGCCGCCGCCGCCCCAGTAGCCCACTATTCATCAGCACCAGCAGTGTCTTCAGTCTACTCCTCAGTAGCTGCCCCAGTCATCGCCAAGGCCGCCTATGCTGCTCCAGCCTACTCCGCCTACGCAGCACCAGCCATTGCCTCCTATGCTTCCCCAGTTGTAACTAAGGCTGCTTATTCTACCTATGCCGCCCCAGCTGTATCTTATGCTTCGCCGATTGTAGCCAAGAGCTACGCCGCTCCTTATGTGTCAAGCTACGCTGCCCCAGCTGTGTCTTATTCATCCCCCATCGTCGCCAAGAGCTATGGCTCTCCTTTGATCTCCAGCTATGCCGCCCCAGCTGTGTCTTATGCTTCCCCGGCTGTGTCTTATGCTTCTCCGATCGTAGCTAAGAGCTATGCTTCTCCAGTCATTGCCGCTCCTGCCTACTCTGCCTACTCTTCTCCCATTGTTAAGTCTGCTGTTGCCTACCCTTCGTCACCAATTGTAGCTCATGCTTCGTTCTCTGGACTTGGAGCCAGCTACGGATGGTAAGCTGTAAATACCAAAAAAGCAACAATCCCGAGACCAAGGTGGAAACCAATCGAAATTGTAAAATATAAATGTAATTACGCAAAATACTCGATGCACATTATTTTTGACAGCACCTTGAGTGCCGTTTTGTTGATATATGTACAATTTGTAATTTATGTAAAACGAAATGAGAAATAAATTTTTTACTTATTTATTCAAATTGATATTTCTTTTTTTTTAGTTATAAAACTAATTTAATGAACCGAAAAATGTTCACGCTTGCTACTATAAATAGTTTTTTTTATATAATTAAATTTTAAATTAAAATATTCATCAAGCATTCACATTTTGTGAAAATAATTTTTCGATGTCGAATTGTGTCATTCGACCGTCTCTAATATACGGTAATGACGCTTTCGGACCGGTAGAAAAAAAATGTAAATCATTATTATTCTGACATAACGAAATTTCAACAAAAGCCACTAGAATATTTTGGCATAAATTACTGAAATTATTCGTTACTTTTCCAAGTATTATTTAAGTCTAAGTACACAATAATGAAATAAACAAAACGAAAATTATTCTCAGAAACCTTAGCCTAGTTTCACTATGATTTTAAATATTTTTAGCAATATTTCAAATCATTTCGTTTCTAAATATAATATTATGAAAAAATATTTTCATGCACCACATTATACACTTTATTAATGACGAAAACTAAATTCTTAAAGTTGATCATCATATTTTCAGTCCGAAACATTGGCTGATCGTATGTAAATTAAAATTTATTGTAAATAGAAGCTCTAAAACACGAAAGTTATATTTCAAATTCTTCATTCGTATTATATATAAATATAAAATTTATGTTTCAGATAACATCGATAAATTTCTTAATTTCATTGACTGCGACCGTCAACTTTTTTATTATTGTATTTTATTGGATAAATATTAAAATCTATAAGAAAAGTAGGTTCTATGCATGGAAAAATTACTAAATTGCAGTCATTATAAAGCCTAAATAAAACGCAGAATATACGCATGTAAATAGAAAATTTCGATATATTCCATTAGCAATTTTACATGAAAAATTTATATATTACATTTCGCAAATATGCGTATAAAATTTCCAAACGAACAAAGATAATATGCAGAAAATTAGATAACAAAACTTCTTTGACGTGAACACAGATTTCAAAAACATTACAAGAGCGTTAAACTTGTCGTACTTATTTTTTGTACTTCACTCGGAAATTTTATAATTTAAGTACAGAACTAAGTGCATTTTTAAAAGGCGCCATATTTCACTTCGCCTCAGGCGCCTTACAGTCTAACGAGTTTGCCATATTACATATCAAAAGCATAAAAACCAAGAATCTTATGTTATATGTAACACATTAATAATACAAAAAACTAACTTTGTTTTATAAAATACAACTAATTCACCTATCAATTTGCACGATCTCGTATTTAGTGCTTAAAAGGAAAAATATTCAAAAAAAAAATGTACTCGAAAAGGGAAAATATCTACCGCGTAGAAATAAAATGTCATCACTTTAAAAATCGACACATTTCAAAGATTTTTTTTCTCGCAAGACCTTAAATAGAAAACAGTAAATAATTAATTCCGACGTCGACACAATTCGTGACATTAGCAGTCGTAAATAAGGTGACGATTACATAACTTCAATCCAAACCGAATAAATGTATACAAACGAGTTAAATAATCTATTTCTCGATGGAAAAGTGCAATACAACCAGTCTAGACATGGAAACGGATGCGACACAGTTCGCAGTGCATCTGAGTCATTCGATGCAAGTTTTACAACTGTATCATAAAGGATTTGCACTTTGGAAATAGACAATTTCAGTGGGTCAATAGGAATGAGATATGTAATGTTGTCGAAATACGCCCTCGCGTTGTGGCGCCTTTTATGGTTGATGTGATAAAATGATTCATGAAAATGTTTTACATTATCCGGCTGAAATGTGTTTGATGTCGTATGAAAATATAATGGTAATAAAGTTTTATGTAGTGTTTTACATGGCAATATACTTTCAGGTGTATGGAATAAATTTCGTAATCGAAAGCTACCATTTGAATTGTTTAAATTGTATTATAATATATTTGTAACTTCGAATATTCTAAAAACTTCTGAAAAAAGAAATATTATGAATATGACAAGTTGATAAAACAAAAAGTTTCAAAATTTCAAATTTTTATAACTTTACTGAATGTTTGAATTAAAATTTTCATTTTTTTATAAATTTTATAAAATTATTCACCTGAACATTTATATAGACATCTAGCATTTATGTGTATTAACTTGTTAGATTTATTTTAAGATGACATCTGTGAAAAATCTTACGAAGCAGCAAAATAGTTTTCATTCCAATTGATGAAAAATACAAAACTAAAATATTCAAGGGTGCCAGAAATTTAATTGAAGAACCAGTAACAATTCAGTTTTTAAAAAATATTATGCTAAGTGTACTTGCATTCTCTTTTAAGAGAAGCCTATCCTAATATTGTTGGATATTTGAAGTTGCAAATTTGGAAGTTTAGCTAATCATCTTATTATTCGAAATTAATGGAAATCGATGCAACCAGTAAGGCTAAAATATTATAATTTAGCTAATTTGATTAAAATTAATGAATATATTCTTTATTTTAATAATATTCTGAAAATAATTATGGCCAAATAAAAAGCTAAACCATCACTTAATAGCATTTAAAATTCATATCTGTAATTGTGTTATTGTAGTAATTAAAAAAAATGAAAAACTACCAAATTTGATCTACTACTGTTCTTGATTATTTTAATTTGCTCTAGATATCATCATCATATAAAAAAAATAATAATTTACATACTGTATTTAGCATATAAATATTTTAATAAATGTGAACA
>JAOXNN020000082.1:2663326-2680773 GCA_028571205.2 Hydropsyche betteni
CTTTGATCGCTTAACTTCTCCAAAAGCAAATCATGTATGAGCCGCCGAGTAAATTGCAGTTGACGTCCGTCGAAGGTTTCGTTTCGTAGTTTCATTTTGACGTTTCGATTTTCTGTTTGATAAATTGTTTTGTTACGGGTTTAGAATTCCAAGAAGCTTTCCAGCTGTTTGATTCGCGCGGAGATGGAAAGATTCATGTCGCACAGGTGGGCGATGCTCTCAGAGCTCTCGGACAGAATCCCACCGATCAAGAAGTGAAGAAGTGCACCCATCAATTGAAACCTGATGAAAGAATATCTTTCGAAGTCTTCCTCCCCATTTATCAAGTAATTTTTTCGATCAATTCATCATAATGTACGGTGTATATTATGATCGATTGCAGCTATATATCGAAGTTTTTTTATACGAAACTTCCATACTTTGCAAAAAACGAATGATGTGTATATTGTAATTTATGATTGCGTTTTAGGCAGTGTCGAAATCAAGATCTGGAGACACCGCTGATGACTTCATCGAAGGGTTGAGGCATTTCGATAAAGATGGAAACGGTGTGATATCTTCAGCGGAATTGAGACATCTGCTTTCGACGCTCGGTGAAAAACTGAACGACGATGAGGTGAATGAATCGTTTTATTTTAATGTTCATACATGTGCGTATTATAATTTACTTATTTGAATGTAAACATTCAGGTGGAACAATTGTTGCAAGGTCAAGAAGATTCGCAAGGAAATATCAACTACGAAGAGTTCGTTCGGCTTATAATGCAAGGCTGACTTTTCCCCTTTTCGTATTATTTGCATTTATTTTAACATTAATATTTTTTTTGGCAAATACTTATTTATTTCCAAGTATTATAACTAATCATAAATTTGGATGTAGTTTTTTTTATACGAGTATCGGAATCTAAAAAGTATTGCATATGTTTTAACAATTCATTCCAAATTTTTATTTTATACCTGTAGGAGTTATGTTAATAATAATTTTGTATTAAATACCTATTGTTATCTTCAAATTTTGTAGCGTTGAATAGCGGTAACATAAGACAATGTAAAACAAACATCAAATAATATATTTGTATAATAATTTTATTTTTGTTTTATTCATACAAAATAATTGATATAAAGATCAAACTCTCTTAATTCAAACGCCACTATTGTTTTAGCACATGCATATATTTATTAATCGACTCTTTTTATTGTTGATCGAGCAGTTAAATTTCCTAAGACATTCAAGCCACAATTAACGGATCAAAATATTCTATATAATCTTTTTTTTTAATATAAAAGTTCACAATATATCAGTGTATCTATTATACGAGAAAAATGTCATTTTTAATATTTTCATCATGAAATAACTCGAAGTTTTCATTATCTATAATTCTACAACAACGTTTAATAAAGAAATTTATCTATAATTTGGAACAATTGAGAATTATATTATACAAATTGACCGTAGCTGTCAATTTTTTTGTTTTTGAAATGATCTACATTTCACTAAAATAGATTAAATTATATTAATAATATTTATTCATCTATCACAATTTCAAGTTTGAATTGTGCAACATTCAAAAAGTATTCTAGAAGAGCATATTTTTATCTAATCAAATTTTCGATAGCTACACATTAAAATCTATTTACAATACACGAGAAAAAGTTGATAATTTCCGCATGCAGACTAAGTATTTTAAAAAAATTAAAATCTCAACAAAATAGAGATATGAAAGTTCCGATATGACTTCTCTTATGGTAAATTAGAGATTTTATATTATGCTGCCTTAACGATCACGTGTTCAATATTCAGAGCATCAATTCGTGTTTTTTATAACGTATAAAAATATACTCACAATATGTGAATGATTTAACAAGAAAATGTTTTTTTTTTTTTTGATGGAAGAACAATGAACATTATTGCACGTCAACATATACATTATCAGTCTATGTTTTAGATACTAGAATTACATCTTTGGTTGTAGCCAAAATCATCATAATCGATATAAATAGTATGAAAACGTATGTATTTACAAGTTTGGCAAAATATAAATCGTATCGCCAAAGAATATGCTTAGCTTGAGCGTATTTGACTATCGCTATTAACGGATGATAAATTTATCGCAGTTTGTGCTTTAGAATTTATTGAAAAATTGATATTGATTGATATTGAGACGATTTAAAATTTTGATTAAATTTGTAGTTATCGGAAAATTTTTGAATGTCAATTGACTTAAGCTTATTCTATAGTTTTCTTAATACATCGATATAGAAAAATCCAATGAGCTAATGATTGAGTTATACTCAAAATTCGTAATATAATGATCTAATTGAGTCAATGTCATCCATTTGGCAAGTAATAGTAATGAAACAAATAAACACATCACAAAGTTGAGTAATCAGGACTTCAAAATTAACTAGAATGAAAATAACTTAACAAATATGGGAATGATGTTTTCAGTCAAAGAGGGAAAACAATAATTACTGAAAAGGGCTAACCATATAAACAAAATTTAATACTTACGGATGACAAACTATACATTTACGAGATAAAATTTTAGGAATTTCAGATAATGCTAGGAATATCAGTTTTATAAAACCAAAAATTCTATATTTAATCATAAAACCCTTTGAATATAAACCAATTTATATTCATGATTATGTTTACAGCAGAACACACGCCCTAGAAATTCTTTGTTTCAATGTTCTTTTTTCACTTTCCTTACTTTTTTCTCTAGCTCTTTCATTCGGAAACTTACTATTGATAATATTGGGATCGTTCACACTGTCGAATAAATACTCTTCCGTAAGAACTCTGTGCATCACCACCCGATAAATTCCTATGATAGCGCTCTTTGAATTCATCCCGATGCTGTCGCAGAGCATTTTCGAATCAATTCCATATAAATTTAACTTTTCTCTGGTTTTAACTTCTAGCATATTGAGAAAGGTTAAGTCGTGAGTACAAGTTGGCAACATGATGAATCGTCCCTGCTCTACGGGAGTGCCGTCAGGGCATTTTAAGATGACGGAAGGTTTCGTCGAAGGAAGCATTTGGATGTCGAAAGATTGACCTTTCGATAGCACGTTTTTCCTTTTGTTTAGTGACGACGTAGCATTATTTTCACCGTTAGATTGCTTTTCTTCGACGATGCTTGTTATGGTATCCACGTTAACTTGACTAGCGTTGTATTTGGCTACACTTACTCTATTCCTACTTCCTAAGTTTCTTAATGAGCTTTCTGGTAACGTTGTTGAACACTTTCTATAATTACTGCGATCAGAAGGATCGTTGACGTCTGTGATTCTATTATTTGGTGCTAGCGGCGTAGAGCCTCGACGGAATTTCGTCGCTAAAGCCATCAATGAGTTTTTTCGCCTTCGACTAAAGTCAGGTACCGGTGGGGATGGCGGTAAATGAAACCAATCGCTTTCCATTATTTCATCTATCGACATGCGCTGTCTAGGCGTTTGTATTAATGTATGTTCTATAAAAAATTTTTAAAATACATAATTAAATCTATTTAAATAATCAAAATATCGTTTTAAAAATACAATATACCTATGATATGACAGCATTGGTCACTAACGTAACCAGGAATTTGATATTTTCCTTCTAATATAAAATTTTTCAAAGCTGTCACGGTATGTGCTCGAAACGGCATTGTTCCGGTCACCATAAAGTAAAGCAAAATTCCGAGAGCCCAAATATCTACTAATTGTCCGAAATAACTTTCATCCCGAAAAAGTTCCGGCGCTGCATAAGGTGGAGAGCCGCAAAATGTGTTCAAAGGTTGCCACATTCCTATAAACGATAATGAGAATATGAAAACAAGAAATAAGTAAAAAATATTATAAAATAAACAAAAATTTAAACCGTTTATTAATTGTGTGCTAAATCCGAAATCGCCAAGCTTAACTACTGTAGGAGATGCATAAAAGACATTTTCCGCTTTTATGTCTCTATGTATGAAACCTTTGGTGTGCTAAAACGTTATTAACATAATATGTTATAAATATTCAGTGACACTTATGTAAAATTTTATTTTTGAATCTAACCATGTGCTTAACAGCATGCAAGACTTGTAAAAACAATTTTTTGGCAGTCATTTCATCCAACTTTCCATCCATGGATATTTTATTGAAAAGTTCACCTCCTCCAGCGTATTCGGTGACCAAATGAATCTTGCTATAAGTTTCTACTACTTCGAAAAGTCTGCAAATCATAATAACATTATTTTTATATACACATATAAAAAATTAATAATAGTACTTTGTAAAAAATAAATACCTTATTATATTAGGGTGATGTACAGCTTCCATAGTAGCGATTTCTCTGGTTAACATTTTACGTGTCTTACTATCTAGTTTGCTTTTATCAATTATTTTAATAGCTACCTTGTCTACAAAAGCAAATATATCAATTTATCAAAATACGAATTTGTAATAATTTAAATGGAATAAAAAAATAAATCGTTACCCCGAGTGAGTTGATGCACAGCCAATTTTACTTGAGAAAAGTTTCCGCTTCCTATGTCACTCGAAAATCTATAGTAACCCACCCTCTTACCCAGCGATAACTAAAAATTATATTAAAAATAAAATAATAATACATTTATTAATATTATATGTTTATTAGATAAAACTTACTTCATGTAACCAACGATTGTCATGTTGGAGGCTATGTAAGAGTTGTTCATATTGTGTCTTTGGCGTAGATGTCACTGGAGCTACAAAAAAATTAAATTTTTATAATAAATCAATTCAATCAAATGGTATATTTTAATAATTTGTGTATTGTTTTACCGACTGAACTCCTTTGGACCAACATGTCAGTGATTGAAGTTCATCTCACACCTTCTTGCATTTCATTCGATACATGAAGCTTTCATTAATTCACAACCATAATTTTGACACTGCAACAATAAAAAGAATATTATAAAGATACGATTATCAAATCTTCTATATATAAAAATGGATGTTTGTTTGTATATATATTTGTTTGATGGCGTTTCACTCCAACACCGTTCAACCGGTCACTATGAAAATTGGTATGTATATGTATTTTTTTTGAGATTTTTGTATCATTAAAATAGGGTGACCATATTTCCCAAAAAAATGTTTTCCCCTACATAAAAATAATTTGTTGCACGTTCAAAAATTGTGACAACACGCGATCTACTTTATGCTTTTGTTTTAATTAATTTGATTTAAAATTTAAGTCCCGAGCAACGCAGGGTACTATCCGCTAGTATTTCACTAGACGAAACCGACAGTCTGATAAATTAAAACAACCCACACCCCCAACTTTCCCATTATCCAACATCATAAAGAAAATATCAGACAACCGAAACAAATCAAAAAGCTTTCGGAAAAATATGAAATCAAACAAAGACCCTACACACAGACAATCGGCCATCAAACAAAAGTTCCCCCCTCTAATGAAGAAGGACAAAAACGAAAGGTCAAACAACGGGAGACTTCCGAGGGTATTACAGTCCCGAAAATAGCGCCTCATACCAAACGGAAATCCCTCGCATTTTCCCCGACGAGCTTTTCCAGAGGGAAAACGTTTTCCCAGCTATGCGCGCTTTTGCGTGGGCCGCAAGCAAACGACATTGTATAAATCCTGAGTGCGCTGTATCGAAGGAAGTGTCTTTAACGACGGTTAAACGGGGAGGCTGTCGGTTCAAATTGGACCCCCGGGGCGATATATTGAATTATATATTAAAGCATTTTCTATGTATCGTGTCGTGAATGATTTATGAACCTTTGTTTCGGTCGGAATCGAGGAAATTGTTAGATGTGTTCGGAATTCATCAATGTTTTGGGTTTTGTTCGAACTCGTGGGTTGTTATCGAAGTTGGAAGGTTGATGTTTGTATGTGTTTGCGTTTTTTGTGAAATTTAACAACATATGTTTGTGTGTTATTAAATTTCGTCTGTCAAATATGACAGTTGATGAGTCTTACGATATACCTATGGAAGGCTCGTATATATTTGTATTGACACAATCTGGTTAAAAAGGACATCGAGGATCATAGATTGTTACTTAGTAATCATAAAAAAGATCAAAATCGGTTGAAAAGCCTTTTTTGCGTTTTTCATAGAAAACGCAATTACACAAACATTGCGCAACATATAGAAAATTTGGCATGAAGCTTTATATTAAATTAAAAATAACAAAACTTTCAATGATATAAAAAAATCATTATTTTGATGATGATATTGAAAATTAATATGATTGATAAGTAAATATTTATTCAAAGGATTTTATTATAATGAATTCATTTCTACCAAAATTCGTATATAAATATTTGAGCGCCGAAACCTCGACGAGTTATTTTCATTATGAAATACTCGGTATTTTTCAAATATTCGAAAGTAAATTAAATTAAATGGTTTGTGGAAATCAAATTTCCTTAGAATGTTTTTATTAGGCAAAATAATTACGACGAAATTAAACAAAGTCAAAAATAGATTCGCTTAATAAAACAAGAACATTATCAATAATAAAACGAGAGCGTAATTGTACGATATTTATAAACGCAATTAAGATTAGGAGAATATAAATATAGATATATATTAATAAAAATATATTTATGATACGATAAAATATATTTACGGCGGAAAAAACCATTACGAACAATTTCGAAAACCTCATACATATTCTATGAAAGGTTTGTAAATTGATTGGAGCAATCTAAAAAATTTTTGACAGACGGCGATTTAGAATTCTTCGAAATTTATAAAAAAATAAATCACTAAGTTCTTCAGGTAAAAACGACTTTTATCGAACAAGCGAAAAAAAAAACTAGCCACGATATCAAGGTGCGAAAAAGCACTCAAGTTCAAAAGTACAGTTGACGAAATCGATATGCCAACAACACACTTGGATGATTCCATTTTTTATCGAGGTAATCAAATCTGGTAATAAATGCCTTCACGATTGTGTTTTAGACATTATATTACCATAATACAATGAAACGAGTGTTTTCATAGCAAGAAAAAATATGACTGAAAACGAAACTTATATAAATATGGAGATTCTAAGGCCAATGTTATCCAATTTAGGGCCTGTACCATTCCGGGGGGTAATTTGAATATTTTTTGGGGACAATGCTTAAATTATTGTTATTAAAAAGTATTTTGTCAATATTGCAAAACGGCGATATTCATAAAAATGTTTCATATCAAAAATTGCAATACTATTAAAAAGCAATACTATTGGCTGAATAAGTGTGAGGTGACTGATTTAGCTGTACTTGTTATTGGCTATTGTTTAAATGGTCAGAATTTAAATACGATGTTGGTCAGAATTTTTATTCCATTTATCAGAATTTATTTGACTTAAGTCAGAATTTTAAACATGTTTTGGTCAGAATTTTAATCAAAAAGGTCAATAAATATTGAATGGTTAGAATTTTAACTGGATTTGTCAGAATTTTTTTTTAAATGGTCAGAATAATAAGAACTCTAACCCAACCTAACCTATTCTGACCGTTTTGTTATTAAATTTTGACCATTTATCATTTTATTCTGACAATTCATCATTTTATTCTGACCGTTTTTGACTATAATTCTAGCCATTTAATTTTTTGCCCTTGTTATTTTTAATCGTTTGAGTATAATGTAAAGTTTTTTTTTCAGTATTTGATAGTAAATTTAAATAAATTTAATGGGAAAAGGGTATGGAGATTTTTAAAGTAAAAAAAATGTTGAGAAATACTGTTTAAGCTTTCAGTACTGACTTATAATTGATTCAATCTGAAAATTCACCTTTTAAATGATTCAAAAAGCTTAAATTTTTATTTACCGATTACATTTATAATACAAACCCCATTTCTTCAAGGTTAAAAAGGTCGAAACTCAACAGACTCGCGACACGAAATTTCGCGCCAAATTTCAAATACACAACAACCGAAGCGCCGTCCAATACAATAAAATGTTATGACAGTTGCTATCGCAGAATCCCATTGTTAAATTTGCTAATTTCCGAATTAACGCGTTCGTTATCGGGCCTATTACAAAGCGTGCGAAATGGGTCATCTAAACGTCGGCCATAACACCGCCATTGTGCACCATTCTCGGAAGATTGCGTGAATTGGAGGGGGAAAAATACGCGCCAATTTCGAAAGTGACGGAAAGAGATTTTGAACGATGTTTTCCCGGTGATTTTCTGGGGAAAATTTTAGATGATTATGTTTAATGATGATTGTGATCATTATTATAGTTATATTTTGCCAAATCATTATTATTATATATATACTTATGTTGTGTTTGTGTAATCGATTTGTTCATGGACGAAGCAAAAAATGTTGCTTTATGAAATTTAACAATATCAGGTATAGACGTAACATAGGTGCATCATTAAACGTCGTCTGTCAAATATGACAATTGACAGTAATGGCGAGCCTTTTTTCTTCCACGAATCGAAATTTATAAATATTTTTTACTGAAAAAGAGTACTAGGCGTGCCAAGGATTATTTTATATCTTCCATAAGTATGTCGTAAGACATGTCAACTGTCATATTCGACAGACGACTTTTAATGATGTTCCTATGTTGCGTCTATATTAGATATTATTAAATTTCATAGACAAAGCAAGATTTTTTGCTTCGTTCATGAATGAAGCAATTACACAAAAGTAGCACAACCTACATATGGAAAAGTGAATTATGAATTATTTTAACATATTTTAATAAGTTTTAATCTAGGTCTTCTAAAATATATAAAAATACAAAAGTAATAATTCAAATTTAAATGTGAAAAATAAAGATGTAAAAGTTTTCTTTGAGAAGGTTAAAATTTTATACGCATAATAAAATCTACACAATATAAATTAAAAAAGTATATAATTTTTCATTTGAACATTAAGTATAACGCTATTTATCACAAAAGTAATAATTTCGAACTGACAAAAGTTCAACAAATGCGTTTGGCCTACAAAATATTAGTTTCAACAGGCGAACTTTCCAATATCAATGATCGATAAGATTCAGCGAAGATATGCATGCAAATTACGTCACATAAAACGGAAAGAAAGCAAATTATAATATACCTAGAAAGAAAAAGGGCTAATCGATTGAAAAGAAACGATGACGACACGCAAAACTCGTAAATAATATTTGTATTTCTCATAAAAAATGATGAAGAAACCGAACGGTTCCCAGAAACGTAACAGTTTTATCTATCTGATAAAAAAAACCCACGGTTACTTAATTCGAAAGAGAAATTAGCAATTATGCGAATAATAATAAGATTTAGATTTGAATCATATAATAGAAGTATATATATTCTCTTTGTATAGGAAAAAAAGTGGAAAAGTGCGAAAATTCCGCAAAGTACACGTGTAAGAAATTACCATTATTCAAATCACACTTTACGCGAAGAGTCATAATACGATAGGTGGTTCTCAAAGTAAATTCGATTTTTCCGATAAATTCGTCGAATATAAATGATTCGCGGTGGAAATGTATTTCGGTGAAGGAAAACAAATTTTCTCTTCTACATACAAAGTTAATGCATATAAAGTAGAATTTCGTTAACCAATCATATACGGGAACGAATAAAAAAATATATATTTAGAACAAAATTCAAATATTTATGTAATAATTTCTATTTTATTTTTAAAGATAAAAATATCAAATTTTTCACAACTGTCAGACTAATTATAATACAAAGGGAACAAGAAATGCAAGTATTAATACTTAACTCATGCAAAAATCCGATTTAATATAATTTAACGACATAAAAATGAATAATCGCGACAATTTCACTAAAACCAAAACCTCCCGCTCTTATCTTTTATATAAAAGTTTAATAATTAATATGACAGGTCTGGTTTAAATGAGTATAAATATGTTGTTTGTACGTCGGCATTGTTTGGAAATGAAATACGCCCCATTAGCACGAGCCAAACAAAAAAGATTTATTACAAGAAAATTTTGACGCTTTCCAAGAAAAAAAAATTATGAAAATCGTTGAAAATTACTATCAGAGACGGCATTGAAAGTTCGCCGGGAAAAATTCACCTTGGAACGGGTTTGTGCGGTTTGAATGAACAAATTTCTTAATAAAATTAACATAAACATAACGCAAGTCCGGATTACGAAAAAAAAAACGAAACGCACAAGAAAAAAGGTTGTACGAAGGAAAATAGTTGGTGTTAATGCGCGTCTAGAAACACTTAGAAACTCCCCTACATAAATAACCGGAATTATATGGGTCGTTGATAAAGATTAAATTCATGGCGTTCGTAAGGAATCGATTAATCGCGTTGTAAATCGTTAAATATATTTTTCTTTACGCGAATAAATGTCGTATTAAATTACACTTATTGTAAAAGCTGCAAAATACGACGGAAATAACTTTGAATGCTTCCGAACTGAATTTTTCCGATTCGATTCGAAGAAATGAAATCTTCTTATGAATCGGACCGTTTAAGTCTCAAGGGGATAATTTGGAGATTTTTTTTTAAATATTTACATCGTAATAATTCGTTTGAACAAAAATAGAAAAATATAGATAAGAAAATGAGTATTCGAAGGCATGAATTTTTCGGAGCTTTGCAACGTGTTAAATATTTCACGACGCGTACTAAATATGAAGTGAGCGGAAAAACTTTTCGCGGGTTTCATGCATTTTTCAAAAGGCTTCCCTCGAGTAGATCCGAACGAGAAGCAACTGTCGAGAAATAGAAAAGTGAAATATTCAAAGGCGGAAAAGTAAAAGTGAATTCAGTATATATATCGGATTTTCTAAAATATAAAACTTGGTGTGGTAATATTGATCGAGGAACTCATTTGTAAAAACCAAATCTTTGAAACTAGACATAAATGGATATTTACATTTTAAAAAGATATTATTTTAAGTTTAAATTCGGTGTTATCATTTCTGGGAAAAATTCTGCAATGATTTTTGAACTTTTCTTTTGAAAATTATGAACATCGGCAAATTCAAAAAATCTTCCTTTTTTATCGCGAAACATATTTTAAAATAGCCAAAAATTATAAAATGTTGAATTGACAGGATAATGTTAATTGATAAACAAATTTGTAAAACGGGAAAATTTTTTGAATATGTCGACGCTCAAACAAATACGCCAAAGAAAAATGTTCAGCAAAAATCGCTGCAGATTTTTTTTTAAAACGACATCACCGTCAAAATCCCCTATATATAATAGTGGATTTCTGTGTGTTCGTTCGTTCGTCTGTGTGTCTGTTCGATGACGCCCGCGACTTTTTCGCGAATATGGTCGCGTATACAGTTCACGTCTATAATATGATGCTTATTACCTACGGCCTCTGGCTTTGCCTATATGTCACAAATAAATAACAAATTAACTATTTTGATTTTAATAATTAAATGTTAAATATTCAAATCGGGTATACATTTCGGGTTCACACAATCGGTTTTTCACATTTTATCGTTTCCCGTTTCTTAACAAATCATGTTATTAACATCAGGCCTATTTACTAGTAAGTTTATAAATTTGCAAATATGGCCTTTTTAAAATGACATAATTTACTATATTGAATGTATTTTTAAAAATTCAGCTTTCACATACAAATTCCACTACCAAAATTGTCACAGTAATAAAAACCGCATATACGACAACAATTCGACCATTCCATTAAATTTTTCATCGAAACAATTATTCAAAAACTCACATACGGAATTTTCCACAACGGAAAACTATACCTAAAACACACACACGCAAAAAGCCTACAATTCGAAGGAAAAGCGGTGTGGGAGAGTCATCAACCTCGACTGACCGTGAATGGTGTTCTTCGAACGAAAGGTTTGGAGGTCGGAAAATCGCGTGACCGCAACTCGGCGAGAAAAGCACGCCGGGAAAACTTTGCCGCGAAGCCTTATGCTAATGGCCGGTGGAAATTCGACCCGAAGAATTGGAACTTTCGCACGAGTTCCATTTTGATTTTCGCGGACGTAATGATAGTGCGAAAGTGGCCGAGGGCCATTTGGGAGCCGCTGATCGTCGGCGGGAAAATTGCGTTGTTTTTTTTTTTCACTAATGATCGTGTCGTATGAATTGATTTCAGGTTTTGTGTCGCAGTAGAACCCCGATTGTCTAGAGTACTAGTAAATAGGCCCGATGTTAATAATATCGGGATGTGTACGTGTTTATTTTAAAGTCGATTTGAATATTTAATATTTAATTAATAAAACCAGTTCATTTATTTTTGTCACAATTACGACATATAGACAAAGACAGAGGCAGTAGGTAATAAGCATCATATTATAGACGTTAACTGTATACGCATATAAATACCATATTCGCGAAAAGTTGCAAGCGTCATCGAATAGACGAACACACGAACACACACACAGAAATCCGTTATTATATATAGGGAATACTGGGACTGAAATGGCAAATTATTCATAGAAATTTTTTATGTGCATAATTATGCATACAACCTTTAAGTATTTTTTAAACGTATTTACAGTTTATTTTTATGTACTATTTTTTTGTTATTTGATACTATCAAAACTTGTAAACATAACATTAAATCGCTATGATAATAATAATTAATTAAGCTATAATTTTCAACACCATCTATGAGAAGTTTTTATAATCCCAAATTTTTCAAACATAAATTGTTTTATTTTGTGTGAAATTATTATTATTATTTTTTAATTATTTTACTATCACTTTATAAGCTGTAAAGATTATTAAAAAAAAAAAATCCTGATAAGTTTTAGTTTGATCATAGTTGAGTCAGTATAATTTTGTTACATACTCGTAAATTTTTGGACGTGTTTTATAAAAATAAATCAAAATTTCTATTTAAAAAAATAAATATTTTTTTTAATTAATTCGGATAATATAGGTTCTACTGTATTTGCGTTGATGATTTACCTATTTCGAATTTTTAATACATAATCTATTGTTGAATTATTTAACATCTATCAATTGTGTAAATTCACTTTCGAATTTGATGTGTAAGCGTTTTATGCTATGTAATGCACAAATTGCTTAATGCGTTACAAATCTTGATAGCAATTTTATTTTTGGAAAAAAATTGAATTAATTAAATCATCAGTACACATATCGTATGAATTTAGGTTGAATTTGATTGAACAAATAATTTTCGTTATAAATAAGCGCGATCAAAGGAACATCTGTGACCGCTGTACAATTTTAACAAATGTGTTTAACAAACCGAAATAAACCAATGCGTTTATATTCTAATTTATTTCATCCGAACAATAAACATTGACATAACAAATGTTTGATCGAGTTTTTTTTAGAACGAAAAGCAGATCCGAACGCAATGAACCGTTGCTGAAATAGTGAGGATACTAAGATAAATGTTTGTATTCAAACTTTTATGATTTATGATCGGAGAATCAAAGAAAAGTGTAAATGTCGAACAGCGAAACGGTTATTTGCTGAATATATTCGAACGAATAAATTTGATGTTGGGCGAAAATATACAAAATTGTTGAGTTTTGGTAAAATGTAACGTTATACGTTGGTGTTATTAAAAAGGTAAATCTTAAACGTCATCTGTCAAATATGACAGTTGGCATGTCTTACGATATACATATAGATAGCTAGGAAAGATTTGTATTGTGATTTGGTTGAAAAGGACGTAGAGGACTACAGATGTAAAGTTCGGCTTTGTGAATTATAAAAGAATTCATTATAGAAGTTTAAAATCAGTCAAAAAAACCATTTTGATACGAATATCAATTTTGGCTTCAATATTGTTTAAATTTTGCAAAAAGTGCAAGATTTTTTTGAGTTTTTCATGAAAAATATAATCATAAAAACACTGCGTAACATAAACAAACAAAAAATTAAAAAAGTTACACTTAACGTCATCTGTCAAATATGATGGATGACGTGTCTTTCGATATACCCATGGAAGGTTAGGAAAAAATTACATTGTTGACATCAGAGTGTCATAATATGGTTATAAAAGACATTGAGGACTACAGACAAAAGATTCGGATTTATAAATGAAAAAAGAGCTCATTCTAGATTCTAGAAGATGAGACTCGATCGAAAAAAATATTTGACATAGATATCGAATATTGTTTAAATTTCGCAAAAAAACCCAATCTTTCATGAAAAATATTACGTTGCATAAAAAATAATTTGAATAAATAGACATATAAACCAAATTAGAATTGTTGCTGAATATAATGAATAAATGACGTCTACCGTCGATGATAACGGATATCATTATGCTTCATATATATTATTATATATTATATATATACAATAGATTTATAATTAGAATGCGTTTCCGATTACTTACAGGATATCGATGCAACATAAGTGCATAGAGCGAAACTGTGCAAAATGATACGTAAAATGAAAATGCATAATAGCAACGGAAATGTTGCATAAGCCGGTTTTATAACACGCAAACTGATACATGTATTGAAAAACGTATAGAAACATGCACACGGAATTATATTTCTAAGTTAAAATACGGTATCCGACGTTTTACAAGTCAATTTCGATCAAAATTAGCACGATTTTTGATTGCGAACGTTCAAACCGCTCTATATATCACTCGGAATATATTTTTTTAATATAAAAATAGCAATTTGTCGTCTTCAATAATATATTTCGATATACATCTGCCAAAATTTTTAAAATTCCGAAATGAAAAGAAATATTTCCAAGCGAAAAGATTCTAACGTTATCATTAGAAAGTCATTGATGAGAAAATACAAAATGAACATTATATTAGGTAATCCGAGAAGTTGTCACGTATTTATAAGATGGTTTTTTTCGACCCTCAGTTATGTCGTGTTCTTCGAATTTTCATCACATTTTTTTTGTGTTATACTCACTGACATTCTCAAAATCGTATTTTATCGCATTAATATTTTTTTAAGCCATTCTGAAAATGGAAATGTTTATTCCTAGTGAAAAATTTATTCGTTTTTATTGAAAATTGCATCTTTCATTTAAAATACAAAACGACTTTCCAGTTAGCCTAATACTTCAAGGACACGGTACAAATAATATCCACTTTTTAAATGTCAATACAACAATGATTTAATGACGAGCTCATGATAACTGATACTTAAAGCGACAACCGAATAAATCGTGTATAAATCACGATCGGATTTCGGCAAAAGGTTAACGGGGCACTTTTTGGCCGTCTCGTGCCACTTTTGCACTTATCGAACATCGCCGTGCCAGTTATTGACCTTTTATATTAACGGGGTTAAGCCCTTAATTGGGGTTTACGCCTTAGCGACGATGATTCCACGGTTTTAACGAGAAAATAGGCCTTTTGATTCGAGAGGATTGATCGTTCGGTCGGAAAATTAATCATTTTCGATGGGCGATGTCGATTTTTGGAGTGGAAACCGTCTTATTTTGCGGTGATGTGAATTTCGGTTGATAATGCGAATTTCGGTTCAGTGAAAGTTGTATTTGTTAATAATAAATTATGTGAAGTTTTTTTGTATGAATGTTGATCGTGGAGAAGGCCAATATTGATTTTTTCGTATTGTAGTTTTTTTTATACATATTTAATTTATGTATGGTTAAAGTGATAAGAATTAGTTACAGACAGGACCGGATTTACGTATAAGCTGAGTAGGCTAAATCCTAAAGCCCCAAATCCAGACTAGAGAATCGATCGATATATTGTTAATTAACAATTATAAAAATTAACAATATATCGATCAATGATCTGGAGTGCTTTAAATTTGGAAGTTCTAGGCTTAAATGCAATATTTATACTAAATAAATATATAATATGATACATGTTCAATTTCAAAAAATGAAATGCGACCTTTGCCCAATCCCCTACGTTCAATAGTGCTAATTGTAAGAGGAAAGTGAAACTACAATTTATAGAATTTAAAAATGACTAACTTAATTAAACGTTCAATAATAGGTAAAGCTGAAGTTGGGCTATATGTTAAATTTAAGTTGGCATATCAGTATATATTTGCATTTGCTACCCAGCTCGCCGGGTCTCAAATTTTTACAATTTGTTGGCCCTTTTCAAAAAAAGTTTACCAACCCCTGATCTACTCGATCGTCATACAAATTATAATATTATAAAATGTGTCGACGTCGCGACTGATTGTGACAATAATTACAATAGGTCGTCGGCGTTCGGTACACCAGTACGTGCTGAACACGCGTTTGAATCGGTCCTCCTTTCTATGTACATCTTATCACTTCAGATGTTATTTAATTTTCAGTTGTTGTTATGAACTCCTCAAAGTATCGAAAGACCACCAAACACCTGGTAAAAACCGACAAAAAAAAAACCCGGCTACAAATACACGATTTGACAACAAGCGTATACGTGCGCCAGTCTAATGCGAAAGTATCAAAAAATCTTTCAATGAAACTAAAATTACAAAACAACAACACTGACACGGCCAACAACAGTGAAACTGAAACGTCACAAAGCGGCGATATGTCAAAAAGTTGACAATAGACGAGTCCATCCCGGGCGGGATTCTGCCAAGATATGCGTTCCTGGACTTCAGCCAGGCTGACTCAACAACGATTCGATAATACAGAAATAATGTAACAATAAACACAGAGCAACACTTGAAAGACGCAAACGAGTCGATCTCAGCTCGTTATCGCGCGAAAGAACGATGCGATGTTTGGGAATTTTAGGAAAATCGCGGTTTTTTTCGAAGAAATTTTTTTTTCAATTGACTAGCTGAAGCCGCAGACATAGTCCTGCCAGTGTTTATTATAACAGTTTATAAATGAATAAGTTGAGTTTTATCAGTATTTTCAATAATCAATTAAATATTGATTATTGTTACAGTCAATACGCGGCGCCGCTTGTACGGAAATTTTACTTTCATCTTAAAATAGCGTCAGGTCGAGTCGCAAAGTGGTTTTAATTATACAAAAACCTTCCCGATAAAAAAATACATAAATATTCCAAATTTTTATAGTGATCGGTCGAACGGTTTTGTAGTGAAAAGGGCACAAATATATTGTAAGTAATCTTACAATGAGTAGTTTTATAATACATTTTAGTGAAATGAAATAATTTAATTGCACATTCTGAAGATTGCGACCCGAAAAACAATATGATATTTGTGTAAAATTACACAATCTCGTTTTGATATATTAGTGCTACTTTTTGACAAATGACTGTCTGACAAATTACGATTTTCAAAGGAATTTTATAGATATTATAAAATCCATTTTAACAAAGTACCTCATAATTATAAACAAAGGAGTCATTAAAATTTATACACTACCAATAAAACTTTATCACAATTTCAGATACGAATATAAATCTTTCATTCTATACTGTTAAGGAACATCATTAAATTTATCATTCTCATATAACATTACATAAAAATCAATTTATACGAAAATATTTCTTATTATTATTTTATTAGTATATAGGCCCGATGTTAATAACATCGGCTGTGGATTTGTTAAGAAACGGAAAACGATAAAATGTGAAAACCCG
>JAOXNN020000082.1:2694258-2706912 GCA_028571205.2 Hydropsyche betteni
GTATATAATCACCGATGACAGATGTCTGTGTCAATAACAAACGAACTGGTTTTATTTATTAAATATTAAATATATTCGAATCGAGTACGGGCATCGGGCAGCCTATATCACAAAAAAATTACAAATGAAATATTTTGATTTTATTAATTAAATATTAAATATTCAAATCGGGTACACATTTCGGGTTCACACACTCGGTTTTTCACATTTTATCGTTTTCCATATCTTAACAAATCCACAGCCGATGTTATTAACATCGAGCCTATATATTATACTAGTTAACAATAAGACTAGCAAATATTTCAAGGATTGAGGAATTTCGTTTTGTTTAATAAATTTTTGATATACATATACAATTTTCAATGGATCGTTGGATGTTTTTTTTATATTCTATCATCATTATTTATTTTTTCTTTTCGACAAATATTTTTCAAATACGAAAATTTTGATAAGCTGGAAATGATATCATACTTATTTTGATATCATAAATGACGGTTTATACATAAGATTGACATCTAAATCGATATCGAAAAAAACTCTCACATATACTACAATCATTTAAATCTGATATTTTACAAACCACCCTATAATATCAATACAGATAAAACCACGATAACACTCGTACATTCCAAAACCACACGTTCGCATTTCCACCGACAATCCACCCCCTCGAAGCTTTTGTATATCCACAAAAAATTAAATACTCCATCATTTTGTATGTAAAATCGATCTCGAATACTTAGAACTGATCCAAACCGCGTATTTATATCAAAAGATCGCCTTTTTCCCTCTTTTAAGCGTCCATAATACGCATTGGAGCTGCTCGCATTGCGAAGTGGGTCGAGCGAAATACGCTTCGCAGAATTTTCTCCCTCTTCGTTTTTCATATATATTTCACGTATATTTGTGTTTGCTTCGAGCTCGTTTCAGCAATAAAGAGGACAATGCCTCTCTGGATAAAAAAAAAACCTTTTAAATCCTATTCGCTCCGGCTAGACATGTCCTCAGAGTCCGTCGGTTTACGTTTTGCGGTAAATTTGATGAAATTCCATAGTTTTCTTGTATGAATCACGTAGGATGGAAATGATGATTTGAAAAAGGTTATTGAACAATTTTTATTTGGATTTAAGATTTTTTTTATATATATTTTCTGAATGAATGCGAATAACAGTAGAATTTCTATTATCCGGATCGATAAAAAAAACTTTATAAAATAGCAGATTTTACTATTTTTTACATAAAATTTATGAGGATGTAACAAAAAGTAAAAAAAAAATTCTTACAGGTGACGTTATAATTTATAACTTAAGGGTAATCGAAATTCTATTGCACTTATAATATATAACGTTAGTTTATATTCAACTTCTTTATACAGCTCTTAAAATATATTATAAAGTAAAATACATTTATTATAAGAAGTTATCATTTATAGAAAAGGGTAATCTATATATTAAAAAAAATTGATAAGATAAAAATAAAAAATTATATTTAATTAATAAATCCATCATTTATATTCGAACAAACAATAAGATACGATCTTATCGAACATAAATCGAAATTATCATCGAATCATTCGTTTCTTTTTAATTGAATAAATCTTCACTAATTGAACTATTTTAACTAACAAAATCTTGCGACAAAGCGTGGTAAAATCGAAAATATCAACACCATTTTCATTGTATCGATAATACAATGAAGGAAAAAAGACCGACGAAAAAAAGACAGATAATTAACACAATCGTGTGGCGTAATCGCGTGAGAATCACACATGACCGCATTATAACTATCGTAAATAAATAAATAAATAAATAATTGTTCAAGAATGATCGTAAATTATTTGTTAAGTCCGATCGGAATGTCGAGCCGTTATCTTTCGCCTATTTGTTATTTCGAAGTGGTCCTTGTTCGCATTTTCGTGCACTTTCACTCGTTCGAGAATTTTCGCCTTGTTACGTCGTCGTTTCGAGTATGCTCTTGAAAAAACAAAAAATAAATGTCAACATTATATATAACAGATCGTAATTATTTCGTAATATATTCGTTTTCATTCTGTGGTTATATTTATCTACTTCAATCCGCAAATAATGAAGAAAAAATTCGGAAAAGTTAACGTATACGGACGTTGACTTTTCGACTCTTATATAGGTTTGTATGTTTTCTGAAAAGTCTTCTATTTATTAAAAAAAGCAATAGTAGTCTAAAAATATATTGCGAAATTATCCTCGTTGCGAATTCAAGAATATGGTTTCGATCTGAAGTTCGGTCGAGTTATGTATTCTGAGTGTGGTTTTATAATAGTTAAAGTTGAACCATATTCGCGGTTGCTAAACTTAACTTTTAGGCTTTCGCAAAAACTTATTCTGATCCCTTATAAATTGAATTTTCATGATACGATATATTTTTTGTGTCCGAAAAGAAAGTTCGTTAAATTATTCTTAGGTATCGATCGTATAAATCACAATTTGAATATTGAGCCACAATCCGAAAATTGTTATTGAATAATCATCTTTCGAACATATCAAAATGTGTTCATAAATTCGTCAGAAACAATAATTATGTAAATTTTATAGATATTTTTATTTTTATACACCGTGATTTATAAGGAGTATAAATTTCGATCGATATCAATATTCAACGTGAAATTCGGTTAGAAAAAATTTCAAATTTATTTATAACAATTCTAAACATGATACATCATCGTAAAAAGCAATCATTTGTACAATTTTTCAATCAAGGAAAAGATCGAGCCTAATTTTCGCTCACGACAAAAATCCCATCCAATTCCAACATTCACTCGGGCCATTTCCCTTTCTTTCGGAGACCTCATCTTTTTTTTCATCTCCGAACGAATAGAAGCCGAGGCTGGAATTACAGGAAGTATTTCTTATAATATTAATAGGCTTCGATTATTACGGTCCGCGTCGGACAAAGAAACCCATTACCGGATCGTGATCCGAATGTAAGAAAATGTTGCGACACTCCCGTCACCGTTCCGTTTCCGTTTAATTGAAATTCAAACTGAGAAACGGTTTTCTTTTCGTTTATTTTGCATGCTACGGTTTTGCGAAATGTGAATCGGAACGATCTTTTTAATTCTGAAATGCATCCGTGAGTTGAATCGATTCAATTATCTAATTTTCATTGTTTCGAATCATCGATGCTTTCTGTTATAATATGTTAATATTAGAAAGGTCGGAAAATTTTCAAAAGCATTTATTACAAAAATTTTGATGATAAACTTTATAATTTTTCAAAACAAATGACTTTTTCTGCGACCAAAAAAAAAAATTTTGATTACTTTCCGGTCCCTCTAATAATTACATGATGGTATTTTTTACAGTAATTTTTATATTCGCATAATTTCAAAGTAAAAGAAATATGCCCTCGATTCATATATATGATGATTTTTTTTACAACTACATAACTTTCTATCAAACACTACTAAGTATTCTGATTATATTATATAAATTTATTAAAATTCTCTACATCTAAGTTCTTAGAATATAAAAAAAAATCTATATCATCAGAATCACGAATGTGCAAAACATTTCTAAGAAAATGGTTAATTATTATTGTGTGAACGGAAGCATTATTTTGAATCATACAAACGATATCACATGGCGTATTATTTACATAAAAATTGAAACGAATTTCAAACTCCATGAGAAACTGTGTCGAACATGATGAACTCGTTATGAAAATTAATCAAACATCTAAACAATGTATCGAGGAAGTCGTATAATGAGTACCCTACCATTGCGAATCGAAAAACAAAAACGATTTTGCA
The DNA here is from genome assembly GCA_028571205.2 of Hydropsyche betteni. NCBI lineage: Eukaryota > Metazoa > Arthropoda > Insecta > Trichoptera > Hydropsychidae > Hydropsyche > Hydropsyche betteni. Next base: position 2,698,046 of record JAOXNN020000082.1, read on the forward strand.
TAATGGCCAACGTGGAACACTTTCGTCCATTATGTTTACGCGAACTGTTATTAGCATCATCAAGGAATTGTCGTTATATCACGGAATATAATTGCAATAATAAGTCTTGTTCACGACTCCAGATCCAAATTGCGTTTGGAAAAAAAAATAAGAAATGCATCGTTGAGAGGAAATTCGGCTGATATCGCAGTATACTAAAAGTTTTATGTAATTTATTTGACTCTTTAGACTATCATTACGAGTAAAATTTCTCAGATATAGATTCTTCGATTTTTTTATACCGCATTCTATCACTATTTGAATTGATATGTAATATTATTATTGCATGTTTTGCGTAATCGCATTTTCTATGAAAAACGTAAAAAATCTTACGTTTTTTATGAAATTTAACGCCATGTAATGGTATGTTGTTTTCCTTTGTTGATGTTATTAAAAATTGAATTTTTGAAGTCATCTGTTACATATGACAGTTAACTTGTCTTATGATATATAATACATATGAAAAGTTGGAAAAGACGCATTGCTGACATCAGAAAGTCGTAATGAAGTATAAAAAGATATTAAGAACCACACATGTAAGAAATAAAAAAAATTAAATTGAAGAGTTGCCAGTTGAAAAAAATATTTTGATACAAATATCAAATTTTGTTTAAATTTCACAAAAACTTCAAATTTTTTTGCGCTTTTTAATAGAAAACGCAATTACACAAATTTCGTATAATACATACATACGAAACATTGGTTTTAATATTTTTATTTCCACTCCGCAGCACAACTACTCAAGTTTCCTGTATAAACGTCACTTTGATATGCCTTTTATTATTTTTATCATTCAAAGTTCAGTTAGTGTCAAGCATAATTGACTAGGAACTTTCTTGCTGGCTAATCACTCAGTACACGTTATATTGTAATGATAATCAACAATTTTCCTCTCGCGAAATTGATGCATAGATAGCCATTAATCACATACGCATATCTGTATTTACTTTTCATATAATTCAAATAAAAATAGCGGGAATGTAAATAAACACGGAGTTTATCTGTAGTGAAAACGTGCCGCTACGTTCATTAGTGAGAATTAATGAATCATTCTCGATTAAAACATAATATTTGTTTCATATGCGATGAAATTTAAATAATTTTTTTATCGAGAATATGCAGTGAGACTATTAAATTTCATGTTTATTGAACAATTTTTTGTTTCTGAATCTTATTGAATCGATTTACATAGAAATTTCCTTTTGCGTACGCACATACATGCGTTATTGCGATAGTGTCGATTTCACTTCGAGAAAATTTAACAAAAGTCGCACTTCGTGCTGGTGCCGAATACGAAATTCGGCAAACGTGAATAAATTTTCTTCGTGAATGTATTCCTATATTTATTTATTGCGAAACTCCATTACTGTTAGGTCAATGCATAAGTTTCTTCGTATTTTTTCGATGGTCAAATATTTTTCCTTTTTCTCCGAACTAATGAATAACACCTACGTTTAAAGTATTCTATTATGTCAATAATACTTGTTATTCATCTGTTAAGATTTTGCCTAGCTAGTATGCAATAAATATTCGGAAAAAAAAATTAAAATATCTAATAATAATGTGCATTTATGAAATTTTTCACGATACAAATTTTATAAAAATAAAAACGCCACCAAAAACACTTTTATATGCAGTTAACGTTAGCATCACTCAGTTGTAGTTTCCGAAATTCAGATCAAAATATTTTTCATTATAAATAAACACAATGATGATATGTACCTGGCCAAAATGTACTAATCCACTTCAAAATATCATAGAAATCGTGTTAAAAAAGAGTCAATCGATAAAAAAAGTGCGGTATCTACATTGCATCAGTTTGGTACTTTTAACTGAACATGTACATGATACATGAAACTTTTGCATTTATATGATACAACACGATATTTCGACGCAAGTCCTACTCGATAATGTCAACGAATTTTCTCGAACCGGATAGATTTTTCACGTGCAAATCGATCAGATTAAATATTTGGACAAAAAATTAGTAAATTTGACTCTTTCGTAATCATCCTTGTAGCAACATGTACGTTAATTTAATTATTGGACTCACGTTTGTTCCGACATGTGTTTCAATCGTTACTTTTCACTTTGAATCTTCAAAGTGAGCAATTACTTATCGTTATACGATGTCCGAGTCGAATCGGAAAACAGGTCCAGCGCTAAAAATGAACACCCATTAAGTTCTTTCGCTTTCTATGACATTACAACGGCAATTATGCGTGACTTCTTTATTGCGTTGGCTAGTTTGTTACAATTTCACTTTCGGGCGTCGTTAAATTTTCAGTGCGAAAATTGATCGGATTATAATTAAACGTTGCCTGCGGAGTACATTTGTCAAAATGTTAAATTTGTGTGACTGGTTTTGATATTAATTTTGTTGTTGAAAGTATCGTAGAAATCAATTTGATTGTATTGAATTAGTTGATATGATTTAAAGATTATTTTTTTTAATGAAATTATTGAAAAAAAAAACGGGTTTTATGGATCGTTATATGTACCTACATGTCATAGTCCTAGTGTGTTTCAATCCATGTATTTTTGTTTTGGTCATAAATACACGTTGTTGGGTTTGTGTTGGATTAAGTTAGGTTTTTAAGAAATTTAATTTATTTTGATCGAAGTATTGGCTATTTTGGGTTGGGTCAAATATATAATACATGAACTACAATCTTAATCTTACTTTTCTATGAAATTTAACAAAATATGGTAGTGCATAGTCCCCATCTTTTTTAGGTGTATTATTTAACGTTTTCTGTCAAATATGACAGTCGACGTACCTTACAACAGTAGCGGCAAACCTTTTTTCGTTCAAGTGCTACTATTTTCAAATGTTTTTACTGAGTATCAGGCGTACCGAAGAAATTTTGATGACTCCCATAAATATGCCGTAAGATACGTCAACTATCATATTTGACAGAAGAAGTTAAATGATATACCTACACTAAATATCACCTATACACCACTAGATGTTGTTAAATTTCATAAATAAAGCAAAATTCTTTGCTTCGTTCATGGACGAAGCGATTAAACAAACATAGCGTTACATATATGAAATATAATCTCGTTATACATATTTTTATTCATTTAAAAACTTTCCCATAGCACACACGCTGGAGCCAATTATCCACTACGGAAAATCAAATTAAAAACACCTCACGTGCAAATTTTCCCACTCGTTCAGCTCCCGTTTTTAGGCCGAATCTTCCCACATATTTTTTTCATTCACGTGAAAATATTTACGTATCTCACACGAGTTTCCAGCAATATTTCAGCGGCGAGTGGATCATTGTGTTACCGAGTTTGACACGAGAGATAGACGGCTTCCGACCGAAATAAAAAGTCCCTCCAGCCGCGAAAAAACGCAGAACCGAAATAAAAAACCCACGGGGATTTATTAAACCTTTTCCAACGGGGGGGGAAAATGGCGAAATACGGCCTCTCGTATGCCCGATTTAATCGATTGCCCAATTCGAAAAGTGGAACACTATTGTTCTGTACGGTTCTCGTGCGACAGTTTTGCTTCGCGGTTTTTTTTTTTATATTGATATTTTTTCGAATTAAATATTGCGCAATTCGGGTCTAATATTGCGGTCGGGTATCGTTTTCATCATCGCGAAATGTGATTCGAATTAAGCGACCCTTTTCGCTAATAGCGTCGTTTGTATCCTTTGATATTGTCGAGATAAAGCACAAAGATAAATCGTGTGCTATATTAAACGGAAAATTATATTGTATCATCCAATTCCAAGAGTGGCTTAATTAGCAATATGAAAATTTTCACAAATATTTATTAATTGATTCATAACACGCGTCAGAGCGGATCGTTCGACACTTCAGGTTTCTTTGGCAGAATCAACTTTCGTTTTGTGCATTAATTTCAATTAATACGTAGTTATTTTTTAATCATATATGTATATAATGTATGCGCGTTGTGTTTTGCATTTTTTTCTCGCTGTTTCACCTTCTCGTTTTCGATCCAGTACGTAACTCGAACGTGCGTGGCCGATCTTGTTGATGTGTACGCAAAAGTGATTTATGCGTACAACGAGCGAGTGTCAGATGTGAATATGAAAGTAAAGTGCGCTCGTGTCATTAATATCGTTCGAATTTTACAACAGTTTTGAATGATTACGTTAATGAATTTTAAAATGTATACGCTGGTGAAATTGCTCAGTTCGCGTACGACGCAAAACAGTTATGCGTTGTACGCGAATGTTATAGCAGGATGTCGATGTTTTCAAAAGAAACTTTTTCATTGTTTTTAATTTGAAATTATTTTTCATTGACTTTATTTCCGTTTGACAGAACTTTAACCTTGTATGTGTTACGCGTCATTTTTAAAATTGCTTAGTTCGTGTATAGCGCAAAACATTTTTGTGTTGCATGTGAATGATATATATTATAATAATAGGATAGTGATTTGTTGATGTCTTTCAAAACTAAATACTTTTATTGTTCGAAACTGTAACTTTTTGTTTTCTTTTCCATCTAATGAAAATTTAGTCTCGTTGATAATAATCAGAGTTTAAAACAAAAATAAACCGAATCCAACCCAACCTAACCATGCTATTGACACTTTTAAAATCACAAAAAGGAAGAAACATGGAAATGAAAAAGATGTCCATGTTTTGATAAAAAAAAACATAAACAAAATTCCATCTCACTACTTTATTCAAATATGATACAATTTTTTGCGTCATACGTGAAATAAGCAATTTGAAAACGACATGTAACATATATAAATACCGCACGAATATTTTTGTAATTTTCATTTATAAAACGAATCGTATGTATTTTTTCACAATTATCGATATCGATTTCGATTCGTTTTGTTTCCCTTTTTCAATGGAAACTGAAATTTGCACACTTTTACCATAAATTGGGTTTCGGATTTCCTTTTCGTATTCATCAATTTGAATTTGAAAGGTTAACGAATTTCGCTCGTACCGTATTCACTACATATCGACAATTACAAGACGTCTCTTTTTTCGGAGTAAGCAGATGCAAGAGAAGAGAAATTTTGTACATTCTCATTTTTTTTGAAAACTTATCACGTTTTTTCAACGGAATAATGTCACTTAAATCGGTTTCGGGCCTCAACTTTTGACCGGATGAGTACATTGAGGCCGAAACCGCGACCGCAAATGCAATTGGATATTTCAACTGACAAAATAGCCTCGAAATTGCGTTCCATAAATAATAAATTAATTTTTATCGTAAATACTTTCCAGAATTCAATAAAAAAAAAAATACATTCAAATTTTTGAACTACGAAAAATCACAAAAGAAACAATGCGCGTATTTCATTCACAATAAGAAATTGTCTGTCATTCGTTTTCGCCTTTTTAATCTACACAAATCCTACGCATTATTATATTTACAATCAGATACAATAATGCAAAAATATTTGCGCATTGTTTCCGTGTGAATTTCCATATATAAATCCCAGATAACGAGAAGGGAAAAATGCATCTTCGTGCGTACTAGAATCGTGGGAACAGACTATAAACGAAATACACTTTCACCTAAAATTTCGACGAGGCAATTTAATTTCGTGCGGGGTCCGAAATAGACGATTTGTATTCGGAAACGCGTTTCTGTGTTCATAATATAATTTGGACTAGTAAATTTCTATGGCTTATCAAAATTGAGAATACAGAGCGATAAATCGGTGATTTATGTACTGCCCTGTTTAGATTCATCGAAAACTTGACTTGTTTTGTACTTTCTAAGACATTAATGAGTTGACTAGTTCACATGTTATAATTCATTTCATTCTATGAAAAATATCATGTTTTGGAATACGATATTGGGAAAAATCGCTAAGTGCAAATGAGACGTTATATTTGAAAGTGGCGTATCTCCGTTTTTCTTTCTTTCGTGATATTTAAGGTTTTGCATTTTTGAATATTTAAAAATTCTGTTAAATTCTAGTGAAAATATATATTTTTTATTTTTCACTTTCATAAATTAAAAATAATATCAGATTCTCTCAGATACAATTTATAATTATTGATCGTTTTTTGAATAGCTGCACAACCTTTTTCCATATCGATCTCGTTACTAGGTAGTAAATCTACTTTTCCCGCTTTAGAAACTGCACAAATTACCACGTTTCGATTTTCGCTCGAGATATTTCTCAGTGCAAACTGTTATTCTCATCGATTTTTCTTGCTGTACCATTTATGCAATGTCCTATTGTTATATACACACGATCCAATATTCAAAACCGTATGCAATATAGTTTTTTTTTACCCGGTATTTGAAGGTATTGGCGAATGTCTTTCGACACTCAGGAAGCACCTTGAGGAGGTTACCATCTTGATTATAACAACAACTGAAACTGAAAACAACTGAAGGGATGTATACAGAAAGGAGATAGGGGAAGGAGGACCGATTCAAACGCGAATTCAGCACATACTGGTGTACTGAACACCAATGACTAATTGTAATTATTGTCACAATCAATTGCGACACCGGCACATCTTATTATAATTGTATGGCAATCAATATACAGGGCTTGTAATCGGAACTATTTTTTGGAATCTTCTCATTAACGAGAGGTTTAACTCTAATTTTCTGGCCAGATGATTAAATAACAAAATTTGAGACGATTGAGTGAATGTTAAAAACGAAATCATACTCCATCTATACTCGCTGCTTGTACTATCATCATTATGATTGGCTATTATATAGGCCCGATGTTAATAACATCGGCTGTGAATTAATAAGCATACTATTGCGTAATAAAATAAAAATTGAATATATTTATGCAAAATTATTTTATATGCCGTTGCATGATGTAATAAAACAAAAATTGAATATATGAAAATATATTTTATAATCGTGCCCTTGTGAAATTTCTCCAGAATATAAGATTATATAGGATAAGATTGTAGCCGTTATTGTAATGACCATGAAGACTTAATTCGGAGCTCGCGTTTTAGCCGTTCTCGTGTAGCGATTATACCCGTTATATTTTAATGGCATACAGGCTAAATTGGAACGATAAGTCGAGAGCCTTAGCATACAAACGAACAAAGACATATGTCATCCGTGATTATATATAGGGGATTCAAATATTTTTTTCCACTGCGTAATAGTCAATAGAGACGCTTTCATAAGCATGATATTTTAGAAGTTAAGTGTATACGCATAAAGACCATATTAGAATAATTTTCAATAACTTTACAGACGCCAAAAATAATCGTATCGTTTTAAAGTCGCGAGCGTCATCGAACAGACATACAGACGGACTCACACAGAAATCCGCTATTATATATAGGGGATGAATCGCCGTTCCTTGAAACGCTAAAACTTAAAAATAGCTTGACCGATTTGGATATATTTTTTTTATATTGTTCGCTTTGACTAACGGGTGGTTTAAAAAGAAAAATAATAGGGAAATTCCTAAAGAAAAGCTAAAAAAGTAATTTTGTATGGAAAATAACACCGTCGCGTATTGATTGTGACAATAATTACAATCGGTACATCGGTGTGTGCAGAACGCGTGTTTGAATCGGTCCACCTTCCTATACACATCCCTATCATTTAAGAACACAACGAGAACGGGCGCTATTTTGAATAACAAGAAAAGCGTTCAATTTCAAAAATGTATTAGTTTGTTAATTAATATAATATACACTACCGTTCAAATATATTTGCCCGCCTATATTTTTTTCCAATATCATGTATTTACTGACCGAAAAAAAATGTGAAACTCAAATAATGTTTTTTCTACGATAATTTAAGGGAAAATAAACATAAAACTTATTTTTGGATAGAATTGCATCAATTTTTAATTAATGTTTACAATACTAGTTTCCACATGTAATCAAACTAACTAAAGTTAGGTTTAGTTAGTACTGACCCAAAAAACATTTAAATGACGACCAAATATATTGTCCCCATTAAAAATAATAAAGTATCGAATATTGCGAGACGAACGAATGCAATTGAAAAAGCATATGGAATGCAACGTGTGAAAGTTATTAAAGATCGACGAGAATAGAAATTGATCGGATGAATTCATGTCTAAAGTTATATATTTTGAAAATAATATAAATTGTGTATGCTATGGGGTTTTTGTGGTTCGTGTTTCGCGAAGAATTCTCGGATCGATACTGTCACGACACTAGGGGAAGATTGTACGGGAATATTTATAGTAAAGTAAATGTTTTGACGACTTTTTATAGAAAAGGGAACGAAGTATGCGAGAATCTGAAGATTGCGAAAATAATTTAGATCGAGTGGAATACAATTGAAAATATGTAAGAAATGCAACGCATGCAAGTTATTTGGAAACGGATCAGAAGAATTTATTATACATTCAACAGCATTAAACGAATGATTGTGCACTTGAATTTAAAACTTTTCATCAAAATTATTAACATTACCATAGAAAAAAATCATCGATACACACACAATTTTCAAAAAGGTAAAAAATTAAACGGTCAAATTTTTAATCATGTTTTGGTCAGAATATTAATCAAAAAAGGTCAGAATAAAATTAAGTCGGGTTAGGATTCTCAATATTATTCTGACCATTCTAACAAACCCCGTTAAAATTCTGACCATTCAATATTTATTCTGACCGATGTATTCAGACCGTTTAATTTAAATTCTGACCAATCCCCTATATTATTTAATAATCACGGATATCTGCGTGTCTGTCTGTCTGTTCGTTCGAATGACGCTCGCGACCTTTTCCCGAATATTGTCTTTAAGCGTATACAGTTAACGTTTATAATATAATAGTATATAGGCCCGATGTTAATAACATCGGCTGCGGTTTTGTTAAGAAACGGAAAACGATAAAATGTGAA